>UELV01140114.1:0-13348 GCA_900490015.1 Megastigmus stigmatizans
TTTAATAACAGAATATACATATATATACATATAATTCTATCAAGTTATATTTACATCTAACCTTACTCTCACAACTTCATTAACCCATAAGATCCCAAATCCCCCGAGGTCAAACTCCCTAACTATCATTAACCCATAAGAGCGAGCCCGTACGGGGCGCGCGGCGCACTGCGGTTTCCTCAGAAGGAGAACCTTACCGCCTAAATAACACAAAAGGTTCATAACGAGCTGAGTGCGGATCTATGCGATTGCATACAGTTCCGTACTCCGGACGTAACACCTTAACATTATTTTCTGCATGTATAGCTACTGCGTTTTTGTTTTTCTAGTTGATTTCGCAAAAAACTTTTTAAGCAATAATGTTATTAAATAATATGTTAACGATATTATTAAAATTAAACTGAGCAATATGAGTCCAAATATGTCGAGCAAATATAGCTGCCACCATCGCAGCTCATGAACAGGTGATCTTAATGAATCGGGTCCATTTCGGATTACATACTCAATCCAAAATATAGCAGTCTTCATGCCGCTCATCGGTTTATCTTTATACAATTTAGAATTCCTCTTGGCATTGTTTCTGTAAATAATTAAAACGATACCAGTTAATTAATGTCTGTAATTACAGATAAAAAATAGCTTATCACTATAATTTTCTCAAAATAAGTTTACCTATATTTGGGATTATTTAATATTTCACTTAGAGCCTCATCTAAAGTTGAATCTGTGACATCTGCTAAATCCAATTTAATTGTCATATTCAGTTTAACGAATCTTTCGATATTTCCTAGTTGATCACCAAATAATGGAATTCCTACAGTTGGTACACCATGATATAATGCTTCTAAACTACTCTGCAATCCACCGTGTGAGACAAAAGCACGAATGTTTTTGTGAGCTAAATAGAAGACAGTAAAAACCATTATCATTGTTTTGATCTGCAGTAATAAAGAAGAAATCTACATTTTAAAGGAAAATGTAGTAATAATATATACAGTAATAACATCTACTGAAAAAAAATTATCGCACCGTTATTAATACTGCAGTTTTAGAAAAATTTCTACTACATTATACTGCATTTTCAAACCAATTTGAAGAATATTATTAGTTAGTTTGCATAACTAATAATACTCGAAACTTGAGTAGAAGGTATTATGTGTATTCGTATTACCTAATACTGGTTGTTGTGGAATCCATGGTAATGTTTTAACATTTTTGGGTAATCCTGGTGGCAGTTTATGTGTATCAACTACTTTCATTAGCACGCGAATAGGTGCTATTTTGGTTATAGATGCGTAAACAGCCTTAAGAAAATTCAAGGGAAACGTTTCGATCAATGCTAACGATCCAAATGTAAAATAAATTACACCACGATCGCTTTCATCTAGCCATTTTTTAAGTTCCTGTAAATTGTAACATTTAATATTTAACTCATAAATGTATATAGTCCCATTTATAATTATTTCATGCCATTGTATCAAATTTAAATTATTTGTGTGATTACCTGAGATAATTTAGATTGGTTTTCTTCAATATGTAAACCACTGACTTGCACTAAGGATGGAATTAATGGTTTGGCACCATATATGATTGGGTGACTGTTGATTAACATTAAAGCAATGCTTTTTTCAACTTCTCGAATATTGGGTATATCAGAGCTTATGTATTTTCTCATTAAATCTGTTTGAATTTTTTCCGTGTATGATTGATACCGATGGATACCCCAATAAAAAGAAACAAAGTTTCTTAATCGGTCCCAAAACTTTGTTTTATCAAAATTTTGAAGATACGGTACTGGTACAAAAGCTAGATTGTCATTGTTTCCAGTATAAGTGCTGATCCATGGGTATTCTACTGCGCTTGCAACGGCAACAACTGGGACTTTTAAAAGATGACCAATTCCCATGAAACAAGATGCTCCAAATGCCTAAAAAAAGTACAGATGATCATTAAAATATTTCTTAGAAATTTTCAAAATAATTTTTTTACCGTTAGATAAATGACTATTTCATTTATAAATAGTGGAGACAGAGGTTAAATGTAACAGGATTTATAGTAGTAACATCTAATTTTTAAGGGGATGTGCTAGAGTATTATGTGCTTATGTCTATAGATATAAATGAAATTATAGCTTAAATTTAAATTTACTCTACGTTTTTGCGTACATTAGGTTTCATCTTTTATTAAATGAAATAAAAATTTATAAGCAATTGATAATAAATTAATGATAATTATTTTAGAAAAAAATAGGTTAAAGAGCAGTTTTTCATCATAGCATTTAAATACGTGAGAGCAGTTTTTCATCATAAGGAGGAACCAGTTTTTTATCAAAATTTAGCATTGTATAAAATAAAAAGTTTTAAAAAGTAATAAATACAAAATAGATATTAGTCAACCAAATGATAGTAATAAGTGAAATTTACTTATAATAGGAAGTCAAGTTATCACAACAATATTAAAAATGTAATGAGAAAATGATAAAAAAAATAGGTCCTAATCAATTACCCTGTCCATGTCGAATGTATATAAGCAAGTTTACGATTTATCTCAATGAGATATTTAATAGTCATGCGGAAATTTGCACAGATTACTCGTCTAGTCACAAAAAACCGACTATATCATAATCAACAGGTATATGAAAAATGATAATATTTTTAGATCATATACTGTATAATTATTGAGTTATGCGATTTACTTAATAATACAGGTGTAATTATTATATTAAAATAACAGACTTACTTCCGTAATGACGACATCATAAGGTGGATCGCTAGGTGGATTTTTTATTAATTTTTGTAGTTCAGCCAAACTCAATAAATTGCAGACGTCATTGCCACACATAGTGGCAACTTGATATGGTACATCTACTTGTGTTCTCGTAAAAAATTCGTATGAAAATGTATTCACAATACTTTTTACAGTTCCATTCAGATTGACCACAACGTTATAATTGGCAGGCGGATTTTTTTCAGGAAAATGTGTAATAACATCCACTTGATGGTTATGTTTTGCTAATCCCCTCATTAAAGATGTAAACATAACATCATGACTTTTTGCATTGAAAGGAAAAATACCTAAAATTCTATAAGTTTCACTAAATGATACACTTGATATTATAAAAACTAAGATAGATATTTTACGAATTTTTTCCATTATTAAAATATGTATAAAATTTAAAACTAAGTATTTTATTAGAATTTTCTTCGAGATTCAATAGTGCGCGCGATATGAACGGAATCTTATTCGAGACTGACTGCTTGGTTTTAACTTGCTCGTGAATTTCCATCAAATATTAAGTTGCAGATAAGAATATTGAAATGTCATGTAATATCTTCGTTTGATATAGATAAGGCTAGATAAGATGGTGTAATAGTGCAATACTGTAATTTATTATCGATCACCGACGTTTCGATCATTAAACAGAAATAATCACTGATGAGCCATAATGTGTCAATTAGTCAATAATTAGTCGGCTATTCTTGACTGTTAATATAAAATTGTATGTATACTATGATATCGAAAAGATTATATACATAGATACTTTTGAGAATTCTTTTCGTTCCTGTCATTCATGGCTCTTGAGACAATTAGAGACTAGAATAATTATACAATTTTCCTTATCAACACCGTACAAGGGCCTGATCTGATAATCTTACATTAACATAAAATGGTGTTTTTCGTTTGATAAGCAGTCACTCGTTTAAAAACCAGCGAGTCTAAACAAAAGCGGGTACGTTTCTACCATCAGGGCTTTTTACAACTTAAGTGACTTTATCTTAAGAATCTATAAAAAACCAAAATTGTAATAAGAAATGATTATCGTTCGAAGTAGTTTTAAAAATGGATAGAATTTATCGATCACCAACGAACTATCATGCTTAAACTCTTAACTTGTAAGGTAGATTGCTTAAGACATACACAGTTATCAAACCTTACGTGATGAGTAAAGAAAAATAAAAACTTAGTGAAATGAAGGATAATACGAAAATGTTATCGAATACTAGAAAAATACGTATATCGAAAAGTAGAAATAAAATATGCGTTTCGCTCCGGAATACTTGTTGGGTTCATCAGCAAGATGACAAGTATAACTCTATGCCAGTTTGGTGCTCTCTATACAGTCTAATCTGGTAAATGTTCTAGTGGGAGCTGGAAAATAGACAAGAGTAGTTATAAGTTTAAACATTATAGTTCGCTGATAATCGATAAATTTCCATTCATTTTTAAAAAGTAAATTTTATGATTTTTTTAATTAATTAATATAATAATAAAAATAATTTTAAAAGTAAAATTTAAATTTAAATTACCTTCGCTACATTTTATGTATTTAGATATAATTAGTATGTATTGATTAAAAAAAAGATAAGATTTAAGCGATATCTTATCGAAGTTACCAAATAATAACATAATCGTACACTTAAGAATTTTTATACAATATATAAAATATTATAAAGTGTCAATGAATAGGCAGTGATTTTTAATTTAGAATCTTAAAATAGGCTTTAGAGAGGCAATAGCTCAAATGTCACTGCCAATTTACGTTGTTCCACAAACGTTTATCCTTATTTAAAATTATAAATTGCTTTTATAAAAGTAATACTTTCCATAAACAGTCCAACTTTGTCCAATGTTCTACATAAGCATCGTCAAAATTAAAGCTTTCTAAAATACAATCAAGTGAGAGAGAGAGAAAACGTCAGCGGAGAGAAAAGCACAGCGACTCGCGGTATCTCTCGTCTGGCCGAGCTACCCATTAAGAAAAACACGTTCGCGGGGCCGCTTTTTTGTCAGCATCTCTACAACTTTAGAGAATGGAGAGCTGCGGCGAGCGAGAAAAAGAGCAGAAGAGAATTGCTCCTTTAAGCGACATTCCACGAAAGGACATCATAATGCGCATTCACCCAGCTCTCTTTCTACATCTTGGACGCCGTGAGCTCTATTCTCCATTATATACACGGCACGCGTATATGTGCATACGGTTAAGATAAAAATGTGGAATGCGAAGTGTGCGTGCAGCGCAACATCGCGTTTATGCACACTCGAGCTATTATGCGTAAGTGCGCGAGCTTGAGAAACTGCATTTATTTCTTCACTATATTTTTACGCGATATTTCGCTCTAATGTTTGGTGAATAATGTGCACCACCGCTTGTTGCGTGTGTATCGGAAAAATGTAAGCGCTGATTCGTATGTAGGTATAAAAATTGCGGAAAAGGACGAAACGGTATATCGACGATCGGTTTGCAGACTAACGTAACGGTCTGAATATGGGAAAATTTTCTCAGAAACCAATTGGAAATAGTAATAATGCCAGACATGCAAGCATTTAAGCGAAACGATTGGCGCCGATTAATATTTAATATAGTATTATGTTGATGTCCCGATCTACTTATGTGTATATTATTTATGCAAATTAAGTTAAGTAATTACGCATTCAAATTTACTGACGCACATTAATTTTTAATACAGCCATATCCTAACTGTAATTTACATCCTTAAGACGAGTCGAATCATCTTTTGAAAACTATAGAGGATATAGGTAAGCACGACATTTTCTATTTATCACGTGTTTTCCACTATAATCTCTTCGTTTGGTAAAAACTACACTCTACAAGTGCAGGAGACTCGCACACTTAGTGCTGAAACAGATTCCCTTCCTCCACGTGTATGTATACATCCGCACGTCTCAAGGAAAAGAGAGAACGTAAGAAGAAGAGATCCGGACGAACCTGCTTCTCGCTCGGCGACTCTCGATGCCACTGACCCGTTACTCACTCCTCGTAACATCTATAGCCTGCACAATCTTTCTCTCTCTCTCTTTGCGTATAAACACATACACACACACATATACACACAGCTGCCGTCAAATCTTCCTGCGCCATTTTCACTCCCACGCTCGTCCTGTGCGCGCTCACGAGAAAGGGAAGATGATCCTATACTCTAACGGGGGAAGGGGGAGAATCTTCGTCCTCCATAAACCTCAAGAGAAGAGACGTCGCCGTCACTTTCTCCCCTCGTATATAACAGCAGCTACATAGCGGCCCATTTCGATTGTTGTACCGATTTTCTTTCTAAGGACCAAACAATTTTCTCGGTGGCCGCATGCCGATACACAATGACACGATGTTTACGAACGACGAGTTAATTCGTCCTGGGTGTGTGTGTGTGTGTGGACTAAACGTGCTTTATGGTGCTGAGGAATTTCAAGTGGGTGCGACTCTCTAACTTGAGAGAAAGAGAGAGAGAGAGATTTGGTTTATAGGTGCTGCTGTGCTTGTGTGAATGTTGGCCTTTGTCTTGGGGAATCGACAGGTTTTTTGGGGGGCGGATTCTCGTTCCCTTCGATAGCTACAATTTATGCGCGTACTTTCTTTACACGCGGATACGAGTCCACTGTAACGATAGTTTTAAAATTTTTGTGGACAGATGCTCGAGGTATTCCTTGGATATTAGACACAAGTACAGTTTTGATAACCGCAATAAATTAAAACAAGAACAAAAATGAAAAAGAAAAAGAACCAGTCACACGAGAAAAGCCATTATCATTTTCATAAAGTATGAGATTTCTATTTTCATCATTCCAGGAATACGGCAGATCTCTAAGTAGCGCGCTCTCTTACAAACACCGAGAAGCTCGACTATATCGCACGGTGCTCGCGGAGGCCTATTTTCGTTAAAAGGAAAAACTACTCCGCTACTTATCTCTTCGACTCTCTGTTACAACTATACTGTTTAGCACACAAGTAAAGCCCGCGTACACGTCCAAGAGATCTGCTTGTGTGTGCGCGCGTGTATGTGTGTGTGTGTGTAAACTCGAAGCCATGACCTCGTGACTATCTAAAGGCATGAAGTGAGAGAGAACCGAGTGTACACGTATATATATGTATGTGTGGATGGAAAAAGCGGATATACCGTGTCGGAAGTGTACGCTGCTCCCGTTGGTTAGTTCAAGGAATTCTAGTCGCGACTACTAAACCGCCTCGTATCGAATACGTGGATTATCATCATCGATGGATATATATTAATATAAATAGCGTAACTTGAGATATAGTGGAATGTCGTAAATATAGTTATCCTTGGTGTGAGCATCAGTTGTATACGCGTGGATTACGTGGTATGTTTGGGAGCCACAAGTTTTTCTAATGAAGCTATATTATAAGATCGATAATACAGCTTCATTATAAATGTTGTTAAACGATGTTTGTAATAAATTGTTGGATAATTATTGTATGTTTATTTATTGAAAATTTTGCAATATAGGTTTTGAGTATACCATTATATTCACGTATTAATTATAACGTTATTCCATGCACACTCAGCGTGTGTGAAAAGGGAACACGTATATATACAAATTGGACCAACAGTGCCCAAGCTCTAAGTATGGTAATTTATCGGTCAAATAAATCATTTCTATGTTTACGAAACACCGAGTATACGCACAGTAGTGCAGCGGGAAGAATGGAGCTGAAGTGTTATTGACACGTCATTTTTGTTTTCTTCGAAACTTATTACGGGATCGTGCTTGAAAGAAGGCTTACTCAAACAAGATCATGCGATATTGACGTGGTTCTACGGCTTAATTGCAGAAAATTGAGCCTCTTTAACTTGTACACTTTTAAACTAACATTCGAAATGTGACCAGTGAATTATAATTGCATAGCGTATAGTCCCTGATGAATAATTAAATTCTTCGAAATTGATTACTGCACCTCGAGCACATATTACACATCAATTTTTAATTATTGCGAGTGTATCGTAAAAAGAAAAAGATCGAAGTTAGAATAAATCCGTCAGATTCCTAACATCGCCAAGATCCGCAACAACGCAGCCTATCCCTACATATAACAGAATCACATCGCGGCAAACAACAGTTGAACTGGCAAACACTCGTTTCAACCACAGAGCATAGCGAGCGGAACAATAAACGCGCGCGTCCAACTCGATTATTAAAATATCCCCCGGTACGCCAAACGAAACAATGGCACGGAAAACTGCAGCGGCCACGCGGATTCCGCCTGTACGCTGCGGCACTTGGACGACAAAAAAAAGAAAAAGAAAAGAAAAAAAAAAAGAAGTGTCGCAGCAGCAGCAGCAGCAGCAACAACAACAGGTTATTATCCGCACGCCCGTGGGACGTCGCGTCGTCGCAGGGCGTGAATTAATAAGACCGACTTCCGCAACTCAAGAGCCCGCAAGATCACCAACCTCTTATAATACGTTGTGTAAGCTTGCCGCACACTATATATGCGGCAGTGCGCGCTTGTGCGTTGTGTGGCATGTTGCACCGGGTCTAGAGCTGTGCGCGCTTATACTCGCCGATTAGAGTAAGGAGTAACGGAAGGGGACGTCGGAGAGCGAGTGAGAGAAATAGAGACACGAATGCCTGGGAAGCGAGTGGTGTATAAGCGACTTCCATACCGATGAGTTGCGTGAACTTTCGTTGTCGAGAGCGAGCCAAAAGGTGCGCTTTGCGAATTGCTCCCGGGGAACTTGGCACTAAAATGCAATGTGTTTTTTTTTTAGTTCTTGCAGGAATGTCGACTGGCTGCGCGTGGATTGCGTTTTTTTTTGTTCTTTCTTTCTCGCGCGATTGGAAATTGCGTTAAAATGTCGAGGATTGGAGCGCGAGTGATGCAACGCGCGGTGCGTGATTTTATGCGTCGAATATTGCACAAATATATCGGTTTTTAGTTATTATATAAAATTTGCTTTTGTGCAATAGCTTCCAAGTCCTTTTGTCATTATGTGCGGTGCACCTTTCGTAATCGATTGTAAATTGTTGTAAATAAATTTAAGAAAGACTAACTTTGATTTAACGATTATAGGATATTAGTTGTATACATAAACTTCGTTGGAAAGCTTATTTTACCCTCGTATAAAAAAGATGTCGAGAAGAACAGGAAAACGAAGATCCTAAGAAGATATATTAATTCAGTACATAATAATATATCCCTTGTGTAGAATGACTCACTGTCTAACGCAGCGCTACTTTATTCAATAATTATATTATATTCTAGTGCAAAACGGACCGAAATTACAAATAAAAACAAACGCGCGCAGACACACACACAAACATACAATTATTCAAATATACATATTCCCGCATTCCAAAGTTGTCCATAAAGATTCGAAAGAGCTATGTAGAAAGTCGTGTCGCTCGCTCTCGCGGCTCATAACGAACATCAATCGGAATTACAAATTCTAATGAGAGGCGCGAGTTGTCGCAGCGGCGGAAACTCGCGCCTCTTCGTGAAAGCATCATGGGATGATTTAAATGTATATCTTTATAATTTTTGAAGATATGTAGAAAGAAAATATCTCCCAGTCAAGTGTTGGGACTCGTGTTTTTAATTAAGTTAGGGATACTTTACCTACAGTATAAAAGGTTCTATCGTTCACGAATACAGAAAGCAATAGAGCTCTAAAACCCTTTCAACTGTCTTATCACAAGCTATCTTTCAACAATCGCAATGACGTAGTCCAGGCAATTGGTTTGACAAGCGGGTGACAAGGAAGCTGTGGGGAGAGATCGTTGAAAAGCCTGCCGTGAGAGGCAAGGTCGTCCATGAGGATATATTAACCACCTATGTCGGCAATCACACCATCGCTCAGGTTGACGCTCGGGACCAGGAGAACAAGGGTGCCACTGCCAAAATTACCTCTGGTGGACCTGGAGATATTAAAATTGGTTTCAATTTCACGAGTCCGAAAGGTGGCGCCATTAACTACATCGTCGACATTTACGGTAAGCCTTTTTAGATGTCATATTGTAGATGACGAACTTTTTAAGTGCGAGAAGGAATCCGATACAATTGAACATGTTTTTTTGGAAATGTGACATTCATGAAAACGAGATAAAAGTTATGCTTAGAGACTTGAGAAAAGTCCAATTGTATGGACCCTTTTCTCCCCTATTTTGCCAACTATGGATCACAAATGTATACCTATCATAGCGAACTTGATTGTATCAATCAAACTCGATATTTAAAACAATTGGACAATGTAACTCTATTGACAATGTACATTGAAATTTAAATGTAAATCGAAATTCAAATTTAAAAATATGTATTTATGGTTTTGTATTTAGCGCCATCTGTATTATTATATTTTTGATGCCAATAAAGATACTATACTATACTGGACTACATCTACGGTCAAAATCGTGTTTGAGAAGAATTGGTTCCATCACTGTGTCAGTGAAGTTCTTGGCTTGTGAATTATTAATGTACTTGAAATTATTTTGTGGATTTCAATAAAACGATTATAGCTGTCTATAGAACATGTGTTAAGTTTTCTTCACTATGTATTTAAGGAGGTTCTCCTTATACGTAGGAAGTCCAGTACAGAATTCATTAGATTTGACCAGTGCAGTTGGTATATACAGGTATATATTCTGTATGTATAACCTATAGGCAAATGAGATTTATACATAAAATATCTACTCCTTCTTATTTCACAGTTACCCTATGGTACTTTAGAAAATTGCTAAAAATATTAAAAAATTTCTCTATCACTATAAAAAAAATCGAAAAGCTGTCATCATCAACTAATTTATAATCGGAAAAAAGAGAATCTTTCCCATAAGACTACGTGTTAAAAAAGCAATAACAAAAATATTTAATTCTCGGCTTTGTGGTACCCTAGCCTCGCAAAATAATAACTGGAGCTTCTTCAATCATTTACCTTGCTACATAAAAATTTGTAAGTCATTAACATCATCAATTCAATTATCGAGAAAACTCCCTTAACATCATTTCACTTTTTTTTTTACTGAACTTGAAAATAATGTATATTTCATCCTCCGAGAGGAGGCTTCGAATCAGTATAAAATTTTTTTTTGTGTATGTGTGTATGTTTGTATACATCAGTATCTCTAGACGAATGAACCGATTTTTGAAATTCGAAATTCATTTTATTCGTTTTTTTATTGGCTAGCGGCTGAAAAATAACTCAAAAAATTTACTCTGTTCTTTTTGGTTTTATTTAAGAAAATGCCTTGTTCTTAATTTTTTAGTTTTTTTCGTGTTACAAATATAATATTTAAAAATAATACGATGAAACTTTAGTCAACTATTAGGAGTATTATCGGCATTTAGTTGCTATATTACCAAGCATCATGATTTATTATTTTTTGAGAACATAATAATATTATTTGTAAAATGCTCTAATCTTTTCAGAATTTTAAGTAGTACAAATAGCATTTTCGTACCCTGAGAACTGTATATTTTTTATAAAAATTTGATCAATAAGTTTTAAGGATAATTGAGTTTTTCGGTTTTTTAAGTGTTTCTTTTAAATATTTCTAATCAAAGAACGGTTTGATGAACTTTGATGTTTGACATGTCACTTTATTTGTATTATCAAATACTTTTATAATTTTTTTAATTGTGATTCTTCAATATCAGGTAAATTAATAATTGTTTCAAAATTTTTCAATGTATTATTGTCAACGATATGGATATTTTTTAATATACATAAAGAAATCAATTGGTCAAATAAATTTATTTTTAAGTGTTTATTATAGATT
Organism: Megastigmus stigmatizans; assembly: GCA_900490015.1. Lineage (NCBI taxonomy): Eukaryota > Metazoa > Arthropoda > Insecta > Hymenoptera > Megastigmidae > Megastigmus > Megastigmus stigmatizans. The sequence continues at coordinate 11,527 of UELV01140114.1, forward strand.
AAAAAAGCACTATCCTAATTAAGAATATATATAACGTACACATTTTACTATAAATGTGATTTTATTTGAAAAAAAAATAAGTAAATTGGATTGATAAGTCTTTGTAACATGAAAAATGTTAAATAAACTTTAAAGTAAATCACAGATAATTTTTGTATATTAGTTGCGAAAACTAAAGTTATTAGTTTAAAACATTGGTTAAAAATGTTATATCGTTCTTAAAAAGAATGTCGGAGCACGTGACTTATGATCAGTCTTCAATTTAACCAGGAGCACACTCGAAAGTCTCTTCATAGTTTTCAATTTATTCAACCAGAAAAATACTCATTACCATTTCTTTCTTTCTTCAAATAATGTATTGCGTCTTTATATTTTATACCATTGCATATAGAACGTAAATATAGATCGATGTCTTCTAACTTATATTCATCGTTTACCGATAGACAAGCAAAAGAAACTTACAAAATTTTATGTATGACAGGCACCATTATACACTCAGCAGTTGCTGTATACAATATGCAGTCGCGCGCTCAGGGCGCAAGTACTTATATTGGAAAAAGGAGCGCGCGTGGGTTATTAACTTCGCCGCGGCCGACGGTATATATATATATATATATAAGGACCAAAAAGGGAGGAGAGTGCACGCAGAAGCTGCACGCTGCCTGTGTATATATGTACAAACAGACACACACATACACACACACATATATATATATATATATCGTGAATAAATATAGCCGCGCGGCGAGAGTAGCGTTACTATACGGTATATACACCGCGTTCCACGGCCGGTCGGCGTTTTATATGTATATGCGCAGAGAGAGAGAGAGAGAAGCGACCTCTGCTGCTGCAAAGAGGAGAGGTTTTTTTTAACAAGCCTGTATAAATATATGTGTCAACGAGCCAATCGCTTCAACCTGTCTCTGGCTTTGTGTGTGTGTGTGTGTGTGTGTATGAGGAAGTAAAGAATTATTCGCAAACGGCTGTTTACAGTGTTATGTTATGACAAGGCTGTCGTGTCGTCGATGGGTGAAAGCTAGATTTTTACGCGGTGCGTGAATTGTTTTGAGGGAGATTTTTCAATGGACAAGTCGTATATATTAAAAGGCATTGGATAAGAAAAAGAAAATTAATGTTACTGTGTATGCGATTATGGGTTATTGATCATCGCAGGAGTCGGGCAATAAGTGGTCAGTTTTCTTTTTATATATACCGGTGAGATCACCGCGCAGATTATTGATGCAATATATATATATAAAATAGGTAATGCGTGCGGTGATCCATCGCATTAAACGACCAGCTCCTATCATTCACAAAGTTTCTGAAATGTAATACACCGATTTAAAAGGCTTTACGTAACACGTAACGCGATGGGTATAGATTGTCTCGTGTTTCTTTGCATAATTCGCGTTTTCTACTCCGTACCGTATTTTACATAATTCATTTTTAATATAATTTTCCAAACGCAATTAGCTCCAATGCGGAGGAATGAATCTTTAGATACAATACTTTCTCATATGTATAGAAAGTTATTGCAAACACTCGCCGTATCTTTTCGTGAACATTCGCTGCAAACAGTTGTCTACAAAATATAAAACAAACCGTATCGCTAAGTGAAACATCCTCTCGCAAAGAAGAAAAAAGAAATTATTTACAAACTGAAGTATTTTTATCAGGAAGTCGCCGTCCGATCGGCAACTTCGTTCAAGCAGTTCCATAGACAAGCGAAAGAACTTCCTTCTTTCTCCGCGCGCGGCTCTGACGCATACCCACGTACGCGCTCTCGCATCACTTACGCACACACACACACACACACACACAC
>UELV01140115.1:0-27924 GCA_900490015.1 Megastigmus stigmatizans
CTCTCTCTCTCTCTCTCTCTCTCTCTCTCTCTCTCTCTCAGTCTCTATCGCTCCGCTGTCTTCCGTTTAGCGGTAACGCGAGACGCCGCGGGCGCACTGCCGGGAACACTAAAAGTGCTCGAGCACGAAGACACTTTTCCGGCATCTCTCTATCTCTCTCTCTCTCTCTCTCTTTGTCTCTCTTGGTCTTGAAAGAGCCAGACGAAGAGGAGGCTGCTCGCGCTCCGTGCCCTGACAATCGATCAATTAAGTACTTTCCTCGGAGCAATCGATGTGGCCGTAGAGACGACGACGACGACCACGACCATGAGATAATGTGTGTGCGAGGAGGACGGAAGACTTCTTATTCTTCGCCTCGGCCAAGTTTTCTCCTTGCGATTTCACTCGCTTCTGAGACGTTAATTTTTATTACTCTCCCATTTGAATATGGATCGACTTGCACTTTTTTTTTTAATAGTTTCGACAGTTTTTACAAGCTTTTGTAGGTGCAATGTCTAGATATTTTACGTCCTTCTCGCTTTCACTCGTTTCGCGCAATACTTTTTCTTTATTATGAAAAATCCAAAAGTTTGGAAAATAAGCTTCTGTTATATCAGGAAAATTAAAGGAATAATTGGACGGTTTATCATTTTAACGTGAACGCACGCTCGATTCTACCTTTCTCATAATTCCATTAAAAGTCGACGATAAATTCAACGTATACCGAAGATTTATTGTAGTTCACGTAGCGAGAGCAACTCCGCGCAACCGCAACGCAACGAAAAAACGAAGAAGAGAGAAAAGGCCGAGAGAAAGAAAGCAAGAGAGAGAGAGAGAGAGAGAGAGAGAGAGAGAGAGAGAGAAGGAGTATAACATTCGAATGACGGAGGCCGCGGATAGGGCAAGAAAGAGAAATAATAAAAGCCGTGGATAGAGAGAAAGGTATATAGAAGAAGAAAGGGAGCTGCAGGGGGGAGGCGAGAGGCCATATAGCCGAGGTAAAACAATTCCGTTTTGCATTCGTCCCATAATAAAGGGCTAAACGCTATGCCGTGAGACACACAGAGAACTCGAGCGGTAGGTTTTCGCTCTGTCTTCTCCTCCTCGCACCCTTCCATATCCGAGTAGAGAGCAGACGACGACGACGCGACGATGCCGCATTTCGTATATATGGGGACGCTCGTGTATGTGTGTGTGTGTGTGTGTGTGTGTCTGTGCGTGCCTGAGCCGCGGAAAATTAAACTTTCGGCGAGTCTTTAAGAAGGCGAAAGTGACAGTCCAATTTTCTCCAACGAGCCTCCAGACGCTCGTGCACCTCTCCACCTTTTGCAGACTTGCGCGGCGGCGCGCGATCTTATTAGAGCCTTTAAGAGACTGTGCGTGCCTCCTCCCGCCACCTCAGCTCTCTCTTTCTCTCTCTCTCTCCACCCCTGCACCTGCCCTTCAACCTGTCCTTTTCCTTTATTCTCTTCTTTTTTTTTTCTCTCTCTCTCTGTCTTCTCTCTATCTTCTTCTTAATTCCCTTCTAACGAATACATGCAAATTACGTTTGATCATACAGACGCTACCGAGGGTGCGATAAAATATTTTCTTTTCTTTTACAGTCGCTATACATATAGCTTTTGTACAAGCCAAAACTTTTTGGCGCAGCGATATGACGTCAAGCAAGGGGAAATGTTATGGATAAGTTCAGCAAACACTATAATGCAATCGAATCATAGTGATAATGGCTCGTACAGTGCATTTGTTAACACGAAGAAGTATCGACGCGCGACAAATCCTAATTCCTCGAGTGCAGGGAACTCCACCCTCAGAAGAGACAATTTCCCCAAAAGCGTGAGCAAACACGAACGGAACGGTTCTATGCCGGGATTGTTGTCTCTCGCAGATGCTGAAAAAGGGAGAGAAATTAAGATAATAATTGGAGCTGTGCGGAGGGGAGAATGTGGAGCAAGGAGCTTTCGCCGCGGCGTTTCTTGCCCACTCGACAGTCGCATAGTCGCGTACACGAGCCAGCGACCGATCGTGTGTATCGAGGTGCGCTCACCAGCCGCCCTTTCTCGGGGTCTTAGCGCGCGCGCGCGGCAGAGAACGTCGGCGAAGCTCCCCAACTGCTGGGCGCGCCCGGCGCAAGACGACGACGACGGCGGTGCTAAGCTTTATTGCTGGCAAACATTTCCTTCTCCCTCCTCTCGTCTCGTCTCTCTCTCTCTCTCTCTCTCTCTCTCTTATCGCTTGCTCTTTCCTTGTTCGGGATGGATTGTTAAACTCGTAACTCGGAGCGCGGTGAGGGCTTCATTCGATGAGTTAACGCATTAAATTCGGCCCCCCTGCCACCAAACTTCCCTTTCATAACGATGGCCCTTATATAATGCCTCAATTAAGCTTTATTTATATCAACAATGATGCCTGTGCTCTCTTGATATTCCGATCCGTTGCTATTTTAGTGCTTATTACACACTGTGAATCATAATTTAATCAAATAAACAGTACGATATCGGTTGTTTACCAAATTCACGGATTTCAGACGATACATTATTTACACATCAGAGTTTGAGGAAAATTAATAGTCTCTTTGATATGTATAAAAAAAGCTACGGGATAATGTAATGGTAAGTTCCGGCATTCTCGGCCCGCTCAATATTCCGGTGACGTCGAGCGGCAAACATTTTCTCTGGCAGATACGCAAAACGAAAGCAATCTATATAGTAGCGGTTGGCAAAGGAGAGAGAGAGCCGGCCGAAAATATCTTGATTTTGAAAAATCACGTAGAGGTCTCGGAACGGTTAAATGGCCCCGATAAAGTCGCCGCGCCGGGCTGCGTCCCCTGGAGGCTACGTTGACTGTGTTGGCTGCCTCGGAACCTCGGCTCAGCCCGACTCCATCCCTCTTGGCCCGGACTCTAAGTCGATTGCCTCTGTCGGTGCAATTCGGCTCGAGGCCCTGCAGAGGCTGAGGAAGGAGGAGGAGCGAACGGGGGAACTATACACAGTGTATATAGTTCGGCACCGCCAGCATCGTCGCCCTCGAGTAATGATTTTCGAGATTCTAATCTCGACGGCCCGCTTCGTTTAGCCTCGCCTTCCTATACTTCAACCCCCTCGTGCGACTGAGTGAGTGTGTGTGTGTGAGAGAGAGAGAGAGAGAGAGAGTGCGAGGGTCGAAGGCGTTTGTCTCGTTGGTTCTTGCGCGTCGCTCGTCGAGCGCCGAATATCTCTCCCTCGGAGAGCTGGCGAGGGAAACCGCGCTGTTGGCGGCTTTCATTAGGGCACTAATGACGCGCGCGCTAGGGCCTAGCCAGTCTCTGCAGCGAATCGCAGTCGCGCTACACGCGATAAGGAATGAAGAGGGATTTATCTGGCAGCTCGACTCTTCCTCTCTTTCTCTCTCTCTCGCCCACTGCTTTTTTCCCGCTCTCTCTGTCTCTCGCCTTCCCGCCACCGAGATTACGACTGTATCGGGCTTTGATTAAGGGGATGAAAAGATTCGCCGCTTGTTTCCTCCTTTTTCCACAAGCCTTTTTTTTTGTTGTCCCCCCGAGCTACTTTTTCCTCTTCCGCCATGCTGCGTGACGTTCCAACTTATTAAAGTAATTAAAAGCCGGGACTTTTTGTTGTGCACGGGGGCGGTGGAGGGAGAGGAGGAAAAGGGGATTTCTCGATGATTTATTTCGATCGGTCGCCTTGCGCTTGATTAATGACACTTTTTCTCTTTTTTTTGTTATAGGTGAGTTCAGAATCTCCGTAGCTAGAGGGCTATTCTTGTGCAGCATTTCGTGAGTACCTTCGGTTAACTTTCATTTTTTCCATATAAATAGCTTCCATTGTGTCTTTGCCATATATCCTCTCGTTTCCTTCTAATCAATTCTATAGTTTTCGCGTGAGGCCAAATCCGACACCTATAGGTTCAAGACTAACCGCCAGACTAAACAAATGTCACGTACCATCCAAGCTGAGGAGAAAGTCGTTAATATCGCAGGAGAAGCTCGCGGCAGTGGGGCCGAGTTCGATTGGTGGCTGTCGTCGGAATCGCGGAAAGTTTGCTCGTAAAGCCGCCGAGGGGGAGTATAGGAGCGCGCAAGGGACTCGGCCGATAATTCATTCCCTCGCTGCTAGTTCGACACTTTGTGCTTAATTAGTCGTCGCGCTCTTGCGCAAGCAGTAGCGGTAGCAGCAGTTTGAGCTTGCCACTGGTGCCGTAGCTGCGGCGGCGAAGGCGGCCCACGAAGAAGATAATTTCCTGGCCACGTGGCGCCTAATGAGACTCTGCGGCCTCTCTCTCTCTCTCTCTCTCTCTCTCTCTCGGAGCTCGATCCTCCCAGTCTTCCCTCCTTGTTCGTACGAGCCGCAGCTTAGTTTTTTCTTCTCCTACACCGACAGCAGCAGCAGCAGCAGCAGCAGCAGCAGCAGCTTGGCTTTTTCTGCCCGCAAGAGCAACGCCAGCAGCACGCGGAAAGGAAGCGAGCCGAGTGTCGGCTACGCACCGTTTGATTTTGACAAATTGCGCCGGCAGTTCCTCGCTCGCTCGCTCGCTCGCGATATCCATTTGTCATTCGCCGTTTTAATGTCACGTTCTTTCAGCGCGCCGCCGGGATTAAAAACACTAATTCAATGGTTTTGCCCTGGCGCGCAGCCGCTGCCGCTCCTCAACTACACCCGTAGTTTCCCTTTTCACGGATCGTCAAACGGGTTTTGACTTATGATGTGCTCGCGCGCGACTGACTCGAAATTTACCGAGCTCCAAATTAATTTTGATCGCTCTTGTCAAATGCGTTACGTTGGAGACGAGGCTTAAACGATTCGTTTAGGTTATAGCTGCTCCTTTTCGCTGGACGAATGATGTTCTCGTGAAAGGTTTTTTCTTTCTGAGCGTTAGTTTTTATACTAGAGCAACGGCTACTAATGACAGTCTAACTTCTGTTTAATAAGGATTGGACGATTAATGGTGTCACAATAATTTCTTCTATTATACGCCACTTTATTTTATTAATTAAATTGAAATAATTAAATGGTTTCCTAAGAATATTAATTTTGCATCTTATTATACACATGATGTAAAGGAACTGTTAGAATTCAATTATTATAAGATTCTACTGATGAAGTGACTGATATTAACCTAAATTATGATGTACCTTATGCAATAGGTAACCTTATTTACTGCCCGTTTGTGTTCGCCCCGAAAAAGCTAATCAATTCTCGTTCTCACGACCTTGAGAAATAATTTCCATCCGCCGGAATCCTATTCCACGACCGCATTACGCAAGAGCAGAACGAAAAATTTAGGCGCAAAAAGCGACTATGACTATGCGAGAATCGAGACTCTGGTTCGCGCGAGAGCTGCTTCACGCCTCGAAAGATCTACATCCTACGAGTTCCTATATATATAATACTGTTCCGCTATTTCGCGGCTACGAGAAATTTCGATCGGTGCGGCAGGCAGTCGGTCGAAGCCAAGTTTATACCGGCCCTCGTTCGGTTCGCCTCGACGACGATTCGTCACGTTCGAGTTCGAGTACTATTACTACTACTACTACTCCGCGAGACCTTGGGAAACGGAGAAGGAGAGCAGCAGAACTGTTGAGGTTCTCTCTCTTTCTCTCTCGGCGAGGGAGAGAAAGAGGAACGATCATAATTGCTAAAGTTTCGAATTGCTTTTTTTTGTTATTCCAGACAAGAAAGTTTTCTTCTCGTAAAGAGATAGAGGGAGAGAGAGAGAAAAATGCAGGGAAAACATTAATCGCACAGCTCGCACGAGTTCCGGCGCGCTTGCGGCCTGTTGATTTGATTCGGGAGCTGCTTTTATTACGTGCTTCATTTAACTCGCCGAGTGTTAAACTCTATCACGCGCTGGAGCAATCGCGCGCGAGGAAATTTTATTAAGCCATTTGCCGGCGGGTAGCTTGTAAAAATCGGGGGAAAACGTTATTTTATTGTCCGGCCGCCAATAATATATATTATATTCCCAATGATACTGTGAATTAAGTAGGTATAGGTAGTCGCTGTTGGGAGAATTGGTGTCCCATTATAAATATAAACGTCGCGGCACCATGGACTCTTTTTTTTTTATTCGAAACGGTCACGAGATTATCTGTAGCAAATAGAGCCTCCGGGCGACAAATTTATCGAGCGGAATATTTTAAGATATTTGTCCGATAATCAGCACTATAACTGCACGGTCCGACACACATTTTTTATCCAATTGAAAACGGTATATATGTATAAGAGAGTGAAGAGGCAGGCGAGGATTCGACTGCGGCTGGCGCAAATTTAGCGAGCCATCCCCGAGCGGCAGATAAGTATCGGGAACAGTAAAGCAGCCTCGCCACGGCGGATTCGCATTCCCCGCGCGGCGCGACGATTACTTTGTCACGAGTCCTATACTGCGAAAGGAAAGAAAAGGAATATCTGCATACATTCTCGCATGGCTTAATGGGCAGAAACACGTGTATTCAATAGAGAGAGAGAGAGAGAGAGAGAGAGAACTGCTAGTCCGAGATAAGGAGTAGAGAGAGCTACTAGAGGCCCCCGGACAGAAAACGAAGTGCCGTGAGATGAAGATTAATTAGCCTTCCGGCCAGACAGCCATTTTTCGCTTTCGTTGTGTTTATTTTCGTCAAAATGCTGTTGTAAATATCGTGTTTGGCGAGGAGGAGCAAACAAGAACGTCGGAGCGAGAAAGAAAGAGAGAGAAAGACAAAAAACGAGGAGGTAGAATTTTAGCCAATCTCGGTCCCTCCCAGTGCGCGCGCGCGAGTCGAACTGCGGCTTCTGGGAAACCGACAAGAATGGAATATTCATTATGAGCTTAAAGAATGGCTGGTGGTGCAGCAAGAGAGAGCAAAAGAGAGAGAGAGAGCAGAGAAGCGCCGCCGCCTTTGCGTCGCGCGTGTGCGATGCGAAAACGAGTGGACGCACCTCGTTCGGTCCGGGCCTTATACTAAAACCCCTTGATAAATTATGCTAGGAACATTCCGGTGGCTGACGTTTCCCTCTCTCTTTCTCTCTCTCTCCTCTCTCCGCCCCCGCGTCTCTCTCTCTCTCTCTCTCTGTCTGTCTGTTTCGTCCGCAAAGTAAAACTACTCTCCGCTTTTGCTCTTTCTCCTTTTTGCTTCTCGACCTCCTCCTCTACTCTTTCCTGTCTCTTTCGCCTTTGTCTCTTCTTTTTTTTCTCTCTCTCTCTCTCTCACATGCACGCGATGCTCCTTTTTTTCTGTCTCCTCTTGAGCTGCTGCTGTTGCTGCTGGTGTGCTGCTTGCTGCCGACGCCGCATCCCCGAACTTTGGTATCACGGCTGCAGGCAAAGTTACAAGGCCCCAAGGTGACGCAACTGCGGCACTCCTTTATTTTTCAAATCCTAAAGTAACTTTTTCACGGTCTATGAATTTTGAGCGACCGGTTAACTCGCTTCCATAAGTAGATACGGACTGTTTGACCAGACATCCTTTACTTACCAGACTAAATTATCCTTCGACAACATTTTACGCTAACACGCTGAGAACATTTGTCAACTGTTAAATCAATTCTGCGGTGAATTCACGCTTTGCTTAAAAACTGGCTTGACGTTTCAACGGATCGCCTGAAATCAATTGGAAAAAAACGTGTTTAGTAGCAGCAACCTTTCTCGATTTTGTGGGATCTTAAGTAAACACCTGGTATTTGCGGTTGTGAAAAAAGTTCATTAAACAGCCATCGGCCGGCGTCAAATCTCACGCTTAGAGAGGCATTCGAGCTGACTGGCGCGCGCGCTGCACACGGTTTTTCCCCGAAACTCGTTCAGCGTTCGCATCCACCAATAGGAAGTCAGAGAGCGCGCGTGCGAGATCCAAAAGAAACTAATGACTTTGGGAATTCGCGGAGAGGAGCAGCAGGAGCAGTCGCTCTCGAGAGCGGTCCGCCAGAAGAAAAAGTGGCCTCGTAAAAAGCGAATTGAACCGCTCGGGCGGATTCGACAGTCTCTCTCTCTCGGCGGAGCTCCGGGCCCATTAAAAACGCAATTACGGCTAAATGCGATTCGCGCGCTCGCGGCGCGGGTAACAGCCTCGTCTTGGCGGCTTTACGATGATTCGTATGAGCTCGTATATCTGCGCGGCCGAGTCCCGACGCGCCGCGAGCGAGCAATCGGCGATGGCGCTATATAGCCGCCGGGCCAGAGCTCCGCGCGCGAGTCTCGAGGCTTCCACCGCTTCTATAGAGTAGCCGACCAAATTGCACCGCGTCCCGTTTTGTCGCGCGGCCGCCGCAGCGGCTCCTCCCCCTCGCTGCAGCTACCGCGCGACCGTAATTCGCGAAAATTAAAGGCCCTAACTTTAACGCGGCCGAACCTATATATCCTCAGACACCGACGACTCTGCTGCCACCCGCCGCGGGACTAAGTCGTTACGATTTAGGGCAAGCGTTTGCGGTCGGTTTTAAGCTTCTCCGAATGCTGCTTCTCGATAATCTAGAGCCGATCTTCCCTGCTAGACTCATTTATTATAACTACCTCTATATTTGTTGTCGTTAATGCTTGGTTTCAATAGCGAAATAATGAAACGATCTATGCCATTATAAAATTAAGTGGATTTAATATTGAACATTGTGTACAGAACTTTTCCACCTACACTATATATATCGTCGTAATTTTCTCAGGATTAAAAATTAAAAAGAAGGGAGGAAAAATCAGAGTGCGGGCAGGCAGGAAATATCGAGGGAACAGCGAATTTTCAAAATAATAAAGCCATCGCCGCGCGCCGCTTTTACGAGCGCGTAAACGCAAATTTCGCAACGTCGCCAAGCGGCAAACGCCGCGCGCATGGGCATAAACATGCACGCAACGATAACAATTAATTTTTAGCGATGGCACGAAAATCCCAGCGGTGTCGAGCTGCACGGGTTACATACACACACACACACACACACACACACAGACACATTGTCCCCCTCTCTCTCTACTCGTCGCTCGGCGTTCGTCCATCCGTTCGTTGGTTGCGCCTCGGTCGAAAACTTGGAATTCCAGTCAGGTGCCTCGACGGCGGCGGCAGCAGAAGGGGCCGATCCTTCAAAATATTAAGCCGTAGAGCTCGTTAAACAGGAGCTGGGCATTAATTCCGGTAAACGAGGAGGAGCTGCTCTCGGCATTATAGACGGGCGCGCGAGATCGCGGGCAGCAGCGCTGATATGCGAGGTGGCGTCGAGGCACCACCGAACGCGCGACAACGACACCCCGGCTATATATGGTTTCGAGGGCGAGAGAGACGCCGCGTTATATTAGAGAAATTTTGTAAATTCCACGTATAGTCGGAGGGTCGAGTACACTTCCGAGAGGGTTAGAGATGTGTGTAGGCACGTAGAGAGCTGCGGAGGAGCTTGAAAATAACGATAGATACGCTGTGCCGGGGATGCGCGTGAATTGTTATTATACCTTCTGGAACATATATAGCAGCGACAAACAGAAAATTAATGTGGCACGAAGCTTTGAAAATTGTGCGAGTATAGAACTGTAATTGAAACGCCGATGTTAATCCGGTAAGGAAGAAAACCTTTTGTGCTTTATATAACGTTAAAATAACCTCGTTCACTTTATATAGTGTTAATTGTTTAGCGCCGCGGCTATTCCCGCGCTACAAAAATTGCTCTCGGCAAGTTTTAATTCAATATCTGTAATGATCGCGAAACTTTTTCTCTCGCACAACTTTTTCCAACGACTCTCCCGAGTTCTTATATACACAGGCAAAAATAGGAAGTATATATATATTCCAATAATTAAAGTACCTCAAAGTTTAATTTTATTTTCTCAGTCAAATTAACGGTCTGGAACGAATGTATTTCGAGATATACGGCGATGCGCATAATTGATTAACCGTAGAAGCGATCGACAAAAATAAACTCTATCGCGTTAACAAGAATATTATCCGTGGCAAGACATTGCCGCAAGCTATAAAAGCCCCCGTCGTCGCCAAGGTGTGTATAGAAATAAAGAAAAAGAGTCGCGTTAGAAACATATGTGTGCGGAGAAAGTGCGCGCAGACGAGAGAAAGAGTGTGTGTGTGTGTGTGTGTGAGAGAGAGAGAGAAATGGATACAAGAGTACCCGGGGTAAGAAAAAAGGCTATAAAATCGATAAGGAAGTGCCTAAAAGCAAGGAGGAGAGAGCGCGGAAAGCACGGAGACACGAGCACTTGCATGCAGTCGCACGCACGCAGCCTAGCAGCCCCGCACCGCACGTATATATGTATAGAAGAGGCGAGAGAGCAGGAGGAGGAGGAGGAGGAGGAGGAAGCGGCTGCTGCTGCTGCTGCGGGGTGAAGTTTTATCGCCCAATAAACGCGTCGTCTACAGGCTGCTGCTGGCACACGCGCGCTCGGAGCACAGCACAGCGGGGCGACGCGAATTAAAATGCACGAGCTCGATGTAAATCTAGCGGGCGCGCACAGCCTCGTCGTCCTCGTCCTTCTCGTCCTCCTAGCATGCAGGAACGGGGATGCCTAGGAGGTCCTCCTCCGAGGCCACACAGCCTAAGCCCGAATTTCACGCATCGACGCCGTGGAAAATTAAAACTTTCAATCTTTCCTTCATAACTTTAAGGTATTTACGAGTTATAAGGACTTTCGAAGCTCGGCTTTTCCTTTTTCCTCTTCTTCCTTCCTTCCTTCCTTCTCGTCTATCCCCCCTCCTCTCTCTCTCTCTCTTTCTTTTTTATCAAATTTTCCTCACTTTCATCTCACTCTCTTGCTTTCTCTCTCTCTCTCTCTCCCGAACACTTCATAAATTCTGCGGTCTGACAAGCCGGCGGAATGAAAAAATATTTTCACTGAGACTGGGAAGGAGTAGCTTTTTCCATCGCCTCTACCACATTCGCTATTTTTGTTATTTACTATATGTCTCAGTAGAGACTATTTATTGCTTTCTCCGCGTTATAGCGAAATTGATTCAAAGCTCTGCTCGTGTAAGACAAGGGATGCACTTTGCTCCATATGTATAAAGTAAAAAACTTTTCTAAGGTATATACACTTTTCTTTTTTTTTTTACTAATAGTCCAGAATAATGCCCTGTTCTTATATGACCATAAATATTGTCATCGAACCTCTTGAAAAGTCGAAGCCAGGGAGCAGTAGAAGGAGGAGGAGAACTCGCTAGCGCCACTACGCGACGACTATACGCGGGACACACTATCCGCTCTCTCGGTTCCCGCGGTGTGTCGCCCAGGCCGGCCGACTTATAAATCTCACCGCTCTCGGAAGTAATAATAAGGCTGAGCCGCAGTAGTTGTACAGCCGAGCTCGGAAGAGAAAGACAGAAAGCGAGAGAGAGAGAGAGAGAGAGAGAGAGAGAGAGAGGGAGAAAGAGACGCCCCGTGGACGTTGGTCGCCCACGCAGGATAGCAGCTCGGCACGTCGCCCCGTGTTATTAGCGTGTCGACGGGGCTGTGTCTTTTCGGCCCCGGCTGCTGCAATAACATGTAAATTAAAATTAAAGGGGCTCGCCGTATGCAGCCCCCCGCGCCTCGTGTCTACGTGTGTAGGTGGTGTGCGTGCGTGAGTGTGTGTGTGTGTGCGCGAGGCGCTCGGTCGCATTAACGAGGCCGACTACTCACGTGACCCTCCTTATGTGCAGCAGCAGCAGCAGCGAGGAGAAGAGCCGGAGTGCAGCAGCTCTCGAGGAGGACGTAGTCGTCGCGTCTTTGGCAGCTCCTTTGTCTAGCGCTCCGGCGCTCGCGGAATCGGGCCTCTCTCTCTCTCTCTCTTGAGGGCCTCGTCCGGAGTGCACCGCACTGCTGCATCGCTTCCAGCCACCTCATTATCTTCGTTATATTGCGCGTGTACTCGCCTAGACTCGCGACCTGCTGCTGCTGTTGCCTCCCATTTCTACAAGATGTTTTACATTTCGCTATTTGCCCAGCCTTTCTTGCGTGACCCGCGAACTGCATTCTGAAACCTATATATGTAGCTATGGTATGACTTCTTAATGTCTTTCTCATTTATTTCTTCGTTCTGCCCTCGAGTACTCGCCCATGTATTTCATGAGGCTCTTTTTCCACTCGAGCCTCTTCTTAACATGATTGACGTTGCTTATTCGTATGCTGCTCTCACTCACTCACTCTCTCTCTCCTTCTTTTCTGCGGATACATTATTTGCCAGCTACATATTTTTTTTTGTTTCAATTTGCATTGTTTTCTCTTTCAAAAATGCTGTATGTTAATTTACATGCACATATAATATCTTTTCCACGTGAATCGAAATGAAATTATCCGGGGCACTATTAACTGTCGGAGTGTATTTGGGTAACTTATCTTACGATCACAGGACTATTTATCAAACTATTTTTGACAAAGGCCCAGAGGCAAGCGACTTATCCGAGTCTCATTAGTAAGTTGAGCAGAGAGGGTAGACGAGGAGCGAGTGCGAAACTCGGTATAGGGGGCGCTCAAAAATCGAACCTCTCAGCTATCAACCCTCGTACGAGAGAGGAAGAGAAAGAGAGAGTCTAGTTGGTTTTCCGGACGACTTAGCCGGCCGTCAACATCGCGACGACTACTCGACTCAGCGCATCCTATCGCTCCATACTGTCTCTCTCGCACACTGGCTTTAACCTCATGTACCGGCGGCAGCAGCAGTCTCCCGTTCAACTCCTTTGTGTACGCGTACGTACATTCGTTCATTCCGCGCTCCTCAGCAGCGACGGCGACGGCGGCGGCGGCGGCGCACATCAGAATCTGATTTACATCCTAATTACGCTCTCTCGCGCACTCTAGCACTTTAACCGTCGGCTATATACGGCGGCGGCCCGTGTACCGTAGGTATGAGCGAACCGCAGCGCCTTTCCGCAACGGCTAATCTGCATTTGAAGCACGTGCTCTCGAGTGCCTCGCGCTCTCCTCACCAGAGATAGATAGATAGATAGATAGAGAGAGAGAGAGAGAGAGAGAGAGAGAGAGCACGCAGAGATCTCCAAGTGCGAGGAGAGGGGCAGCAAGGGTAAAAGAAGCTCTAGCCGCGGACTTTAACTTTTTCCGCCACCGCCCTTGATGCCGCTACTGCTGCTGGCTTGACTCCCCCCCTGCCGAGAGAGAGAGTGAGAGAGAGAAATCCCCTCGTGACGATGCGATGCCGCGTCGAGTATAAGAGGGAGAGAAGAAGCAGCAGCAGCAGCAGAGTCGAGAGCCCCGAGGATCAATACGTGCCCGGACAGGCAAATAATTTTGGGATTACTCCCGAGATCTTGGCCGCGATGGGTAATCCTTTGCCTCCCTCTCTCTCTTCCTCCTATCCGTGCTCTGCCTCGCAGTTCCTATATATCGGCCCCGGCGGCACGTACGTATCGCACGCGCGAGAAGGGGAACACGCCTTGCGTGCGGCAGGCCGCAAAAACCTGTAAATATCGGGCTCGTGCGCGGTGCGGCCAACGAGTCGAGAAAACTTTTTTTTGCCTCTCTCTCTCTCTCTCTCTCTCTCTCCTCGCTGACTCTGACTTGCTGCGTATATACGCGAGAGAGAGAGAGAGAGAGAGAGAGAGAGAGAGAGAGAGAGAGCGAGAGAGAAGAGCTCGTTCGGACGCTCCAGTTTCTTTTGGCGTGCGCTCGCGAGTATATAAGAGCAGTCGGGACGTTGACGAGTGTAGGTACTGCACAGACGGGGGGCCCCGCAGTCGTAAAACGTATACCTGTGCGCGCCATGGCCATCTCGACCGACGTAATGCTCCCCTCGATGCTCCCTTTATTAAGAGCTCAATTTTTCTCTTTCCTCTCTCGGTTGGTTCGTTTGGCGCTGTCTCTCGCTTATGAGCTGGCGAATCTCGTTGGCCGCGAACTTGTTTGCGTTTTAAATTACGATAAATCATGCTTTCTCTGCCTGCTGCCCCAGAGAGAGAGAGAGAGAGAGAGAGAGAGAAAGAGTTTTTTTCGCTCAGTGCCAGGTCTTGTCTGGCGGAAGAGCGAGTTACCGCTGCTGCTGCGCGTCTCTCGCTCTCGCGGTGAAAATCGGGATAACGCGCGCGCGGTGTTTGCGCGCTTCAATTCTCTGTTATAACGTGTTCCGGCGTAGAGGAGAGATGCTTCAGCGATGCATTTATTCATAGAGTTCGCACATTTTTATTACACCCTCATTTCCCAGCTGTAATGCTTTTTTCAACGGCCGCGTAGCTTTTATACACGCTCCGCGATCTCGGATAGTTTTACACCGTAACTCGGACTTTAAATATTCATAGACAGTGTCAAGTGTATCTTTCGTGTCCGGTAACTTATGCCTTTTGTAAATTATATATAGAAAGAGCAGCATCAGCTGCAAACGCTCATTGCACCTTTTACGACTCGTATTATACGCAACCTTTTTTCCTCTGTGGCTTTCAATTTAAAATTAAAACCAGTCAGCGAAAATCATACCCTTGCACCGGTTATACAAGCTTTATATATTTCAAGCTTCGAACGAGGCAGCAAAAAGTTGGTGGATATAGTATACGGAGAAGAAGACCAAATCGCGGAGGCATCTAATTTTTTAATCATTCCGAATCCGCCTCCTATGACGAGGGAAAATAGGACAAGGGAGGGTTTCGCGCGGATTGTTTCGGAGAAACGCTGCCATGAGATTAAAAAAACGCCTTGCTGTTGCTGCCGCTGCTGCTGCTTCTGATCCTCGACATCTCTGTCTTTCTGCGCAGTCACGCCTTTTTCAGAACGACAGACAGTCCGTCTCGAACTCTTTAAATTCATAAATTAAATTTGAATAGTATATTATGGAGATATTTGAGGAGGAAACCGTTTTTAATAATTGCATAACGGAACCCCTGGTTGTTTCTCTTTTCTTTTTTGCTTCCTACGTAATTTTTTCCATCATAACTGTCTTTATATTGTCTCTGCGACTCGAGATTTGTCTGAGCGAGTTAGAGTAATTTTATTCTGGAAATTTATATGAAAATTAAAAAGTAAAGAGGGAAATTGTTGGAAAAAGCTCTAGACTTGCGGAAAATGAAAATGCGTTCGCAGAAAGTAAGGGAGAGAGTAAAGGAAAAGACATGAATTTTGAATGGAAGTAAATATTTCTGTTTCTCCAAGCGCTCGAGTTGTCCTTTAATTATTCTCGATTTAGACTTGCTCTCTCTCTCTCCCTTTCTCTCTGTGTTGGTCGCTCGCGAGACTCCGAAGCTCGAGGCACTCGGAGGGTCGTGCTTTCTCAAGGTCTGTCTTATTTATTTGGTTGCGCGCCGCCCGACTACTCCTCCGTCCTCTCGAAAGCCTTTTCTATTCATCCTCTACCTCACGATTCGCGCCTCGCCGTCTCTTCTCCCCCTCCCTCTCTTTCTCTCTCTCTCTTTCACTACCTTTTCGCTTCTCGACTCATCGGCCGAGGGACTACACTACTGCCGCTGCCGCCGCCGCCGCCTCCACTGCGAGCATCGCCCAGTCTCGGAGATAATGAGAAAATTCAGGAAACTCGGAAAGGCTCGGGCTGCAGTGCGCGCGCGAGCGGTTTAATCGCCCTAGCCGATAGCGGAGCGAGGCCAGCAGCAGCAAGTCGGATTCGCGAGATCACGAAGTGATCTTCGCCTTTATTTGCTCAGGCCAGGCCCCGACCCGGTGGAGCTTAAAAGGCAAGAGCCACTGCCGCTGCCGCTGCTGCAGACGAAAAATTTCTCTCTCCGCGAGGTTCCTTTCTTTCTCGAGTACTCTATTCTTTACTCGAATCATCATTAGTTTGACTTTATCGTTCCATGCGCGTTTGCATCGCTGCACTATCTACTGTAATAAAGCCATTTATAATTATAAAAAATTAAACTAACCTCGTTTGCAAACAAGAAGAATGAAGTAAATAAAATTGTATATTACTTGCATAAATAATATTGATCGAACGTAATAAATTCAGTCCCAGTTCAAATATTATACGCACATATTTTTAACATCAGAGGTCTTAAATAATTTCATATTGTCACGTTCGCCGCGTCAGGATTTACAACATCCGGCATAATTAAGCAAGCTCTTAACAAATTGCTCCCTCTCTCTCTCTCTCTCTCTCTCTCTCTCTCTCTCTCTCTCTCTCATTCTTATCCGGACGTCATTCCAATTCCGCGCGTACATAAGGGGGGAGCTGCCGGTATAATGAATTCCGTAAATTATTGAAAGCTTAAGAGAGATTCGCGGTGTGATCCATCGAGAGTCTCCTTACTATGCATAATTAATGTATACCCGGCCCTTTTATCATTCTAAGCGACAGCGATTTTTTTCTCCTCCCTCCTCCTCCTTCTGGCCAGATGCCTCCCTCCAATTTCCGAAATAAAAGCACGAGAGAGAGAGAGAGAGAGAGAGAGAGAGAGAGAGAGAGAGAGAAGGAGCAAAAAGACATAAAAAGACATCCGGCGCAACAAGATTCGAAATCGAGCTGCTGAGGGAGTAGTGCAAGTGCCGAGGAGAGAGCGAGCTGCTGGCGCACCGATGAAAAATCACCCCACGCTCCAATATCCTCGCAAGTAGGACACGTTCAATGGACCGTATCATATTCATTTTTTTCCTTCTCCACTCTCCCAGCTTCCCGCGCGCCGCCTTATACTTACTACCTACTCCCACGTAGGAGGCAGCAGCGGAGCAGCAGCGGAGCAGCAGCAGTCGTCGGGCGAGTTTCCCCAATTTCTTCCTGCGCGCGCGAGAGAGATTTCGTCCCCGAGGAGGAAAAAGACTCTCGACACTCATGAAAGATGTAGAGGCGAAAAAACGACTTCGAGCTGCTGCCTCCCTCTCTCTCTCACTTTTCCTCGGATTTCGATCGAGGCCAAGCTGCAGCAGCACCACCACCGCCAGTCGACGACTTCTGCTGCTGCTGCTTCCTTCCTTCCCTCGTCGGCCCCAGCTCTTATCTCGCTAGCAGCTCGGCCGAGATGAAGAAGCTCGGCTCCTCGGCTCCTGCATGAGTGGGGCGTGTGGAGAAATTGCGCAAAGAGAGGAAAAAGACGATCGATAAGCTTTCGCCTCGTAAGACAATTTCTTTTTTCTCCCCCTCTTGTTCTCTCTCCCTTCTCATTCTTCTCCTGTGTAATTCTCTCCCTCTCACATTCTCTCCTCTCCTCTCCTTTCTGATTCCTTGCAGGGCTAACCTAGAAGAGCGTCGCTTTCTTCTTCTTGTCCTTGTTAAAAGGAGACTCGCCGAGCTTGTGTATCCGTCTGCAACTTGTGTCTTTTATGCGCTACGAGACAGATACTCTAGCCTGTATCGGACAACAATTTCTTCTATAGCTCTCTCTCTCTCTCTCTTTCTCTCTATATTATTTACCTGAGGGAGCTAAAATGCTTTCATATGGTTTGCTTCTTTTCTGCTTCTTGCCACGTCACCATCTTTACAAATATTTCGATACTCGCTGTCTCATTGAGCGAGCACGAAAAATATATATTCGGAATAGATTAGCTAAGCGTGCTACCCGTCAAATAAGAAGACAGCAACAACTTTAACTAAAATCTTATAAAGCAATAATTTTAATAATGCATCAAGTCGTGACGATGGAATACATTTTTAAAATAAATCAAACATCCCCCTACTCGCGCCGATAGAAGGAGAAGGCAGACAATATACCGAAAACAAAAGATAAATGTATTTTATCCGTACAAAATACCTGAAGTTTGTTTCTGAAATTCTTAGCGAGCGGATGGGGCGAGGGCTGGGCTATAATGAAATTAAAGAGCACGAGATACAAGCTACAATATCAGCCGGGGGGATGAATATTTAGATTCACAAAATTCCTGGGCATCTGCTGGAAATCTTCGAAGCTTCTCTCTCTCTCTCTCTCTCTCTCTCTCTCTCTCCTCGAGTGCGCGCAGATCGAAAGACAAGCTGGCAAGATCTCGCAGGCAGCAACAGCAGGAGCAGCAGTTCCGCAGCTCGCACAATGAATTTACCACCTTACGTTTGTCCCGCGTGGCTCCGCAGGGCTTTCCTATTTTCTTTCTCCAACGAGGCTTGGACAGCCTTTCCCGAGCGAGCGAGGTTGAAGGCTCGGGGGGTCGACGTCGGGAGGGTGCAAAGACGTCGAGCCCCCTTGGGGTTGAACCTTCCCCCCTTCTCTCTTCTCTCTCCCTCTCTCTCTCTCTCTCTCTCTCCCTCTCTCTCTCTCTCTCTCTCTCTTATTCTCTTTCGCTCTCGTCTACTCTCTCCCTCGGCTGTGTCTTAGGTTTCCTCGCGTCTCAGAAATTCAGCGACCAGAGCAGCTCGACACTTTCTTCTTTCTTTCCCCTCCTCCGGCCTGTAGGTATATACGTTATACGCGTACGTGTATATACAACATATGCGTAGAGCTGCTGGCGAGGCGAGTCCGGCCGAGGTTCGAGGGATCCAAAGTAATGAAACTGTTTCTTAGCTGAGAGAAGAGAGCCGCCGCTGCCGCTACTGACCCTCCTTGCCTGTGCCGCCCCTATATTGCCTACGAGATCGGAATTCCTGAGCTGCGGCATCTTTTCTTTCTACGGCGGTGGTGCCGCGCCACACCCCACCTATATCCGCATTTCAGCTCGCTCCCTATTATTTCCTCTCTACCTTCTCCTCCTCCACCCCCGCTAAGCGGCAAGTTTTATCAAAACCTCCCGGAGGCTTAGTCTTGTAAATCACTGGATCTCGCGATTAGGATTCTCCCGGCGAAATCCCGAGGATCCGAGCGGCTTCTTCTATTATCATCTTTGACTATCGAGCCACGTTGAGGCTACTGCGCTTCTCTGTGCGTGGGTGTGTATGTGTGTGCGCGCGTGCGGGAGTATACCGAGCGAAATCCGAGAGACGCTGGCTTTGGCCGGGGATTTTCAGCGAGGCGACCTCTCGATCAAATTTTCCCCCAAATATTGGATTTGCCCGATTTCCATGCATTGGTGGCTCCTGAAATCTCTTCCAGTTAGCCAAGTTTGAATCCCGTGAGTTTCGGCCCCGCGATTACGGTTTTTAATTTTTGCTCCGCCGCCGCTGCTGCTGCTGCTGCTGCTGCTGTAACAGAAAGTTTGATATTCACTGTGCCGCGAGGAAGAGCCGCGCCGCGTTTCAGTCAATGAAATAACTTTCGCGGATCTCCCGAGGAGTTAATTTCCATATTGTCGAGGGAACGTGCATAAGCGATACGTATTTTAAATAATGAACCACCCTTTCGCCCCCTCCTCGAATTTCAGGTGTCACAGAGTAATTTATACTCTGGTTTTATTAATTATTCAGCGAAGCTTTGCAAATTTGAGTATCGAAGTCTGCAGTCCAATGTGCTTGTGAATATTTTGCGCTCTTACTGTCCCTATAACTATGCAAAATAAATTAATCTAAAGAATTTTGGTAAAAATTGAAAATAACCGAGCTCGTTATTTTTACTTAATCATATCAATAAGCCGACGTCCATTGCCTCCATGGAATTGCAAAAGAAAGCTATCCAAATTATTATTTGAAACAATTCAAGTCAGCACGCGGCGGTGCAAACGATGAATCGGAATTGCGAGTGGCCGATCGATCTCGATTCCATCGTCTTCGGAATCGGAGATAATGGAATTGTCGGGCAAGAGCTATGGCGATGAAACAGCGCGGCAAGCGGCAAGCGGCAAAAGCCACGCGACGTGAGAGCATGGCGTCTGAGGCGATGGGCGCAGAGAGACTCGCGCTTATACTGCCGGGCAATAAAATGAAATATGTAATGCGATTTAGCCGCATCGGCTGCAGTTTCATCACGTATAGCCGCTCTATATAAGTAAGCAGCCACTGTCGGCCGACACAGAGGGAAAGGGAGCCAGCAGCAGCATCATCATCCCTATAGGCAAGCGAGTCGCTTCTTGCAGGCTTCCAAGCCCCTAGCGAGGAGGAGGAGAGGCATCGGAGCTTCCTCTATATACTGCGGGATACTTGAAAACTTTGCCTTGTTATGGGAAACCATACTCTCACTCCCTCTGTCTCTCCTCCTCCTCAGTACGTAAACATTCGCCTACCTGGCCACGTAGCCTCGTAATGCCCGTTTATGCGCCATTCAATCCGAAAGAAAATTTTGAGGATGCTGCAGGCCGTTGCGGCCGCCGCCGCCGCAGCAGCAGCAGCAGCAGCCACACGCAGCGTCTTCGGCCTTTTACGAGCGACTTATACCGCGTCCCGGGGAATTAGAGCTTATGGCGCTAAAGTACACTATACGCCACCGTCTTACATCGACTTTTCCTTATCTCTTTTTGTTCCTCTTTCGCTCGCCAGCAGCAGCTCCTCCTCCTTCTTTTTCCTCTTCCATGCTCGCGTTATAGCTCCGTTATGCTTGAGGATTTGAATAAGTCAGGGGGTTTTTATGGGCTATTTCTGTACGTTCTTTTTTCCTTTTTTTCGAATTGCACGATAACGTTTTGCTTTGTTTTCTGTTTCAGGTTCGTATATTTTTACCTTTTTTTCGGAGAAGGTGGAGGATCGAGCGTCGTATCTACACGCTGAAAAGAGTCAGTATGGCAGTTTACCTCAACTCTATATACCTGTTTCAATTTTCATCCTCTGGATATCTCTTACCGAAAGGCTAAAGCTCTCTCAGTGACTTTATTAAATTTGAATATCTCCTCAGCTGCAGGAAGTGAATACAGTTATACAGTAATATATTTTATAATCGTGCATCTTATAATTTTATAGCGTCGAGAATTTCTGCACATTTTACTGCCACTTAGATTCTCTTCGATCGAGAGAGAGCATTAGCGCTTATTTAGAGAGAAGAAACCAAACAAGAGGTGAAAACCGATCGTTATTTCCCCTCCCTCTTAGGGCAAAATTAAAAGCAAGGAGTTGCAAAGAAGCGAGACGATTAGGTATATAGGCGCGATAATAGTCGCGCGAAGGGTTCGCCTCGCAGTCATCCGGGACTCTCGAGTAATTTTGCCCTCTTCTCAAACGTTTTAATTAGCACAAAGGCCCAGTCAGGCTGAGAGAGAGGATGATTAAGACGTCGAGGAGCTGCTGCAGCATAGCGTTTCGCCTTTCACGAGTCCTTCGCTCTCGTCCCAGACGCGTATATAAGGCGAGAGGCCATTTTTTTCTCCCCCTCCCCCTTCCGACGACGCCGTCCTCGTCGTACCTTTCGGTGCAATTTTTTGTCCGCGGCAGTCTCCTTTCTTCTCTTCCTTCTCGCGTAGAGATAGAGAGACAGAGAGAGAAGTCTGACTGTGGGTAGGAACTCGTGCCGCTTGTCGCTCCGGATTAACCGACAGACGGATTACGTAATTGAATAAAATTAGGCGCTCGACATGAGCCGACCGTCCCCAAATGCTCATTATACAAACTGTCTTGTAATATTTTTCCCCGAGCTCGCGTATCTTCCTCGAGTGTGCAGGAGACGTCGACCCGCGCGAGAGGAAAAAGAGTGTGTATATACCTTACACTCGAGTAACCTCGCGGCGGACTCGGCAGTTTTACCTTGAAAAATTCGACAAAGTATAAAGGTAGGAGGAGCAGCGAGTCACGTGTGCGCAGAGCAGTGCTGGGGCACACACTTTTTCCTCCTCGACGAATAAATTACACCGAGAGACCGTTTCTGTAATGAAAAAATAACAATAAAATGACAAAAGCCTCGGCGGAAAGGGGAAAAAGGAAAGAGGGAAGGCGGGTTAGGAAGGAGACGACGGATATAACGGAGAGCGGAAAAAGAATGCAAACACGCAATTAAAGTTGCGCCTCGTTTTGCGCGCACATGCAAAGTAGCTGGCAAATTGCAAGAGAGCGAGGCAAGCGCTGCTGCCTCCGCCGCCGCGATACCACGACGTCTAGAGGCAGGAAAATCCCACGCGGATGTGCAGCGCAGCTACTGCGCAAGCACGTCGCGTAACGAGCTTTTTTCTCTCGACCGTCCAGCGCGAGAGAGAGACGAAGTAATCCGCGCACCAGGCTCGACTTTTATCGCGTTTACATGCCGCCGTCGGGTGAATCAAGCTGCGACATCGCGAGCGGAAGAAGACCGCCGCCGCCGCGTGCGGCAAGAAAGCGTTCCTTTGCTTTATAGTAGCGAGGATGAGTCACCGGGCCGCGTCTTTAAATCGCCCGCGAGATTAAGACGTACGCGCTCGTTTTTGCGCGACTCTCGCCTCCGCGTCTCTCGACTGCGGCGAGATGGCCGCGTTTGCGCTTTATTTGAGCTGAATTCGCGATGCTGCTGGGCTGATAGCGGCGACGAGGAACTTTAATTCGACGCGATAATGATGACGATTGCGGTGGCTCTGAAGAAAACAGTTATTGCATCATTTGTACGTATGACTCAGTGGTCGTTCGCTGGCAATCAAGTGCAAATCTCATTAGGCTCATTAAAACAACTTTAATCGCTTTATACGCACATTCGTTACTTTGTTACTCGATTCCCACGCTTTCGTCCTCCTTTAGCTGCTCAATCGACTATAAGCTTCTATTCGATTGCGACTCTCTGCAATCAAGCGCGTTAACTTTCTTCGTCCACTTCCTACTATGATTATGATATTTGCCCTCGCAAAAAAGACAATTAACTATTCTCTACCCACTGACGTCTATTTCTTGCTGGTTCTTGCATGCATTGCTCTCCTACCACCTCCGGCTTCCTTCAAAGCCCGCGACGGGCAAAAAGTACAGAGCACCCGGGGTATATGCGCATAGAGTCCTGAGTCCTTTTCATTTTCTCCAGATTAAAACGGGATTTAATAAAGCGACGTACGAGCATTTAATCGGCGGCTCTCCAGCTCCGAGAGTGAGAGCGGTGCAGCGCCACTTGTCGCCGCCCTCCGCAACTCTACAATATCCGGCTTCATTTTCTTAATTGAGAGCTACGGCAAAGGGGGATGCTGAATTTGCAGATGAGTCGCGCCAACAATTTTGCGCGCTCGTGTTATGTACATATATGTATATGTCTGTTTTTACGGCCAGTCGAGGATCGGATTGTCATTTCCTTTTCGCTCCCTATACTTTTCCTTTCAACCTTTTTTACCATACGATTCGTTCTCTCACTCTCTTGTCAGGCCGTTTATGTATCGAATGTCCGCGAATTAGCGAGATGTGCTTTAGTAATTAATGTACACTGTCGAAGCAACTAATACAATTAAAAGTTATAATTGCTCTTTTAATGACGAGACTCTATACTAGCGGTAATGGGGTTAATTACGTTGCTAAGTAAACGATACTTTTACTCGAAATTTAAAGAAGCTGAAAATTGAAATGCGTCAAAACATTATATGAATAAGCCTGTTTCATGATTTTTCAAACCTTGATCGATCAAAATATATTATTTAAATATTTAAACAACTACAAGTTTACAATAATAATTACGTTTCTTCTCTTCGAATATAAGTGCGCCCAGTTTTATCGCAGTCGGTCTGTACATCGGTGTAATGCCGATGTAATCCTCGATAAAAGATCGGCCAATAAACGTTCGGGGCGTTGGCCATATCCTCCCGCTCGCGCAAGGTAATCTGGCCATTGTCTATTCTTTCAGCTTGGCGCTTAACTGGCGATTTCTATGGAGCAATGACAATAAAACGAGGATTTCGGACCGAATCGCTTTGCAAAGGTCTGCAGCAGGAGCTAGAAAAAAAGGGCCAAAGCTCGCGCGCAGAAAGAAGGAAACGTCCGGTGCAGCCAATTGTGCTTAACGCGAGCGAATGCGAGTATAAAAAGGTCTCCGAGCACGCGGATTATTTCCGCGAAAGTTTCCACATGTTTGCATTTTCATTTTCTCATTGGCGGTGTAATGAAAGGAGAAAATACCTCGAGGGGGCCGTATGTATATTAAAAAGGAGGAGGTTGAGCCAGAGAAGTAATCAAGGATACTGAAAAAATATTGGTCATGTGTGCCAAATAAACGGGTGCCGCAATATTTCTCCACCGGGGGAGGACCGTTGGGACGTGAAGGAAGGCGCACGGCATAGAGGAACGCGAGATAGGGACCCAACGCATTTCCGGCTATCCTACACTGGATTAAAGCGTTCTAGCGGTGCGCCGGCCGAACAAAACGCTAAATGAATCGTGAAATCCCCGCTTCCTCCGTATGCCATTCAGAGTAGGCAGAGAGAGAGAGAGAGAGAGAGAGAGAGAGAGAGAGAGAGAGGGAATTCTCGCGGCGCTTTAATTAACGGTTTCGAATGTTATCTTCATTTCGACGCGCTCGAGCTTCGGGAATCGATATACTCTGTGTATCTCTCTCTCTCTCTCTCTCTTGCTCGCTCGCTCACTTTTTTCCCCCGCGCAGAGAGTTTTCTCTCGCTCTTTCTCTGTCTCTGGGCGGCGGTGGCTAGAGCGCGAACGCGAGTTGGTCCGCCCGCGGCGATGTCGACTGATGTTTAATTCCAGTCGTTTGTTGTTGTTTCCACCCTTTCTGTTTTTATTGTGTTTTTCATCCATATAGCTCGGAGGGTCGTGACGCTTGTGCTGCAGTTTTCCGCCCGGCGGGACACCGTTGCACCATCGCCGCAGCTATGGCAGCAGCTATCTCGAGTTTCACGCCGGGCTTTTCTCTCTCACTCTCTCACTCTTATACAGAGGTTTGCCTCGCGCTTTACTTTGTCTTCCTCTTAAAGTCAATCAATTACGCCTTTACTGCGCTGAGGGAACTTTTAATAGAACCTTCTTTTTCTCTTACCCGCGCGCGCTTTTTAAATGTGTATTTCCGTCTCTTTCTTTGTAAGCTTTTAATTCCGGGAGATTTTTTTTTTATTTGACTTTGTAAGCAAAAATGCTTTGAAGTATTTCTTTTTTTATTTCGCACGGACTATTTGTTTGCAAAATGCGGAAATACCGTATTTCGAAACACGTAGACCTAGACATACATGTACAAATTTTGAATTCTTTCACGGAAATATTCTTTTGCACAACATGTCGAGAAGGAAATATTTTTGGCAGGATATCTTGTTGTTTGAACTGAAGCGTGAAAAAGAATTGCGAAACGCTCCTGTAAGCGATATATAAAATTCGTGGAAAAACACTTAACAAAAGCTGTTGTTTGGCCATTCTATTAGAGCGTGAAATCGCACTCGTCTTTGCGGCAAAAAGTCGAGTGGCGCGGCAGCGTATATATACACTGCGCGAGCGAACGACGACGACGACGACGACGACGACGGAAGGTTCTTCCTGAAAAATCTCGAGTAAATATGACGTCTCTGGGACACGACTGCGGCACAAAAAGTCGGTAAAAAAAAGGTACGGCCGCACGTATGAAATTATCTGGCACTTGGCCTCGCGTACATGCAGTATATATAAAGAGAAAAACCTCGGGTATATAAAAAGGGGGGAAAAAACACGTCGTCGAGTTGCAGACGGACATGTACGCGCTCGATGCTACATCTCTCTTTTTCTCTTTCTCTCTTTTGGGTGCGCGCGCGGTCCCAAGAGACATTCGGGGGACGGAACGAAAGTACGGAACGGAAATCAGTTGCTTGGACGTCGTCCATGTTACATGCCGAGAGCACCGCCGCCTGTGCCAAACCTCCTTCCGATTCATCCACTCCTATCTCTCTCTCTCTCTCTCTCTCTCTGTCCCTCTATCTCTGTGTGTGTCTTTCCCGTTGACTCCCATCTCACTGTCTCTCGGGCGCTGCGTTATCATCATGCCCCGTTGCCGAAGGATTTACCGCCGCCGACGGCGATGCCAAATTTTTATGTGGTCCGTTGGACTGCTTGCCCGGGCAAAAGCCGACTCCAGCTCTATCTGCGACTAAAGAAGATTCACTGCGCTGCGGCAGTGTGTGTTCCGAGCTCATCAAACTTTTATTTGCACTCCCTTCTCTTTCACTTTTCCACCTCCCAAAGTTTTCTATTCGCGTAAATACGCCCTCCTGAATTGCTTTACACGTCCGAACATTTTTATAAACTTAAATGCTATTTTCAATTTCCATTCGACGAAGAAAGATTTCAATAAAACTTCTGCTAAAATAATTCCATTTTATTTCCAACCACTTAAACAATAAGAAAGATAATTTTAGAACCCTTACCAGTTGCAAAACCTGATACATATTGATTGAGCACTAGTCATCCTTTGTTCAATAGAATTATTATCTTTTTTAAGATTTAACGCTTTTTTGATGTGCAAATGAATTAAAATGTTGCTCTCTATCTTATATAAATTTCCAACTTAATGAGCATAAGCTCGTAGGTTTATTTATAGAAAAAACCAAACTAATTAGCAGGGGCTTACGTCTATCCTCTTAATTTCCCTCATTAAAACCGAAATTTCATTTCACTCGCTATGAATGTAATATTTTACATTATTATATTACAGCGGAACAAAGCGAAAATCAACAAAGCACCGGGAATTCCAATGATTCCGCGCACGCATCCACTTATCAATGAAGATATTTAAAGTTTCCTTTCACAAACGGCAAACTGCGTGTGTGCAGGCAACTGCAGGCTAATAAAAAATTCATCGACATGCCTCGCGGAAACTAATATCGCGCGACGCGACGCATCCTTCCATCGATTCCATCACTCGAGCTCGAGCGAACGCGCGCGCACAGCCCCAACGTATTTTTAATACTTGATTAATGCCAGTCGCGTAGTAGTCGCGACCGGCCGTTCTCGGCTTCACTCCCGCCCCGTAATCGCGTGCCACCATCGCTGATGCCCCGTAAAACAAACACAATACTCGCGTTTGCTCAAGCCTTTTTGCTCTCTGGCATCGGGCACAGCTGACGATCCCCTCCTCTTCCTCGGCTCTGTCCTACACGCGCTGCACGCACACGCGGCGCTTAGAACGGCTCTCCTGGACATTATAGTCGGAGCCGTTTTACACGTTAATAGGGTAATCGATATGAACGCCGGCCGTTGGAGACCAGCCGGTGGCTATATATGGTTCCGATGCGCGCCTTTCCTATCGCAAAAGGAGGAAGAGAACTGGAAGCGATAGGAAGCGGTCGTTTGCATTCGTCGCGGCCTCGGTGCGCTCGCTCGCGCGAAATCCCTCGTTTTTCCCTCTTTCGCTTCTATTAGCCGGCTAACGAACTTAATCGGGCCGTTCGTCGAAGGGGTAGAGCGCGCGAGGCCAAGCGCAATCGACGCTCGTGTTATTTCGCGCCTCCCTCTCGTATAATTTCCATACACTAGTTCGAGCCACTGCCGCGTTTTTCTCCATTGCCGAGGCTAAAAGCCAGTCGCTCGATTACGAGAAACCAAGGCTTAAAGCTCTTATACCGGCCGGGACACACACACTTCCTCTCCTTGCGAGCTTTTATTGCTCGCCCGACTATTGGGAATCGCTTCGTTTTCGTTCTTTTTTCGTCGATATACCTCTAAAAGTGAATTTGCCGCTCCTTTATATACTTGGTCGTCGGCGGCGGTAGTCTGATATTGGATTCGCGGCTAAAGTTAGATGTTAACCGCGGCGAGAGAGGTTTAATTAAGCTAACTGATGTGCGATCGCAGACGAAAATAAGCTGCTGCTTTATACTAACTAAAATCTCGCGGACTCGTTTACGAACTCTGCTAAGACTGCGTACTAAACTTTTATAAGCACAAGCGAACTCACTAATAGGAACCTTAATTTACATTAAAGCTTTGTTAATTTTGGATATATTCTCTTTCAATTAATATGAGATATTAGTATACGAGGCCGTAAAAATGTTGTGTGATAGACGAAAAACCCATTTGACGCCCTATACAAACTGCAGCCACGGTTGAAATCTAATAATGGCAAAACTCATTCATATAATAACAGTCGAGCTGCACACATATACACACACTAAGTCGATTCAACGATCCACAAATCTTCTCATTCAATCTCGCCCTCGTAAAATTTTCGCTGTCAAACAGAATTTATGAAACACTCGGCTCGAAGTCATCGTTCATTACGAGGCGCACGAAAGCAAGAGAAAGAGAAAGAAACAGAGAGACAGAAAGAAAGAAAGAGAGAGAAAGAGAGTCGGCAAAGTCGAAGAACAAAAAAGTAGACACTTGAGCTCGCGAAAGGCCCTAGGAAATCGTAAAAACGGCTGACGAGACGCTCCTATACGTTTGCAAGTGTGTATATGCATATGTGCATATTAGTGAGAGAGAGGGAGAGAGAGAGAGAGAGAG
>UELV01140117.1:0-47817 GCA_900490015.1 Megastigmus stigmatizans
CCCGTCAAGACATACTTAGAAACCCTAAAATGGGAAGTCTTACCCCACCCGCCGTACTCTCCAGACATTGCTCCTTCCGACTACCATTTGTTCCGATCGATGGCACATGGCCTAGCTGAGCAGCATTTCCATTCTTATGAAGAAGTCAAAGAATGGATCGATTTGTGGATCGCCTCAAAAGACGCATCGTTTTTTCGAGATGGTATCCGACAATTGCCCGAAAGATGGCAAAAAGTAGTGGCTAGTGACGGACAGTACTTTGAATCATAAACAGATAATCACTTTTTCAGAATAAAGCCTCAAGTTTTCGAAAAAATCGGCGGAAGCAAAGTTGTGCACCTAATATTTAACAATGTTTATTTATTTTTCAAACAAAATGTTTTTTTTTTCATCAACTTAATTTATAAGCATTTAATAAAATACTAAATAATTATCTAAATAAATCATATTAATCATTAATGTCACATAAATCATTTTAATGTTAGCCATTAAACGACGTAGTCATCTATGATATAAACTTTTAATAGCTTCAAGAACTTATTTAACCTTGCGAAGAAGGCAATTTACTCAGATAGTTTCGTTTCACTTATTAACCGACCAACAATAATTTTTAGAGCGCTTCTAATATAGAACGATAAAGTAATTATTAATTACTTGTCGAGTTACCCAGCTAATTTCCTTCTTAGTCAACAGCCGCAGCCATCAGCAATTCCGGTTGGAAGAAAATGTAAGAATTTTGTAAAGCAGAAAAGCATTAACAGATAATATACAAGTTCACTTTGATTTTTACAGAAGATCGATGAAAAATGGTTTATTTTAAGAAAGTTGTAATGCAAACAATTTATTATCTGGTAAATTAAAATAAATGAACGGTCTTAATTTTAAAAAATCGTACCTAGGATCTATAAGCTTTTTCAGCATTTTTCAACGTATAAGATTCGTTCAATTAATAAATTAGGTCATCGCTGCTCAACGGCAAGTCAATTTGCATCAAGTTCCAAGTCCGTGGCTGTCCTTGAAAAAATCCTTTCGTATCTCTGTCAAGATCTAGTGTACCGTATACTAATTTAAGACTAGCATCAAAACTCTCTTCAGGATCTCGTAATTTTTCACTCAGTGCAAACAAGCGCGAGCGATGCGCATTCCCATAATGAGGGTAGAGTGGAAAAGGCATTTTGACGCTGCGGAAAATAATATAACGAGCGATGTCATAACGAGTCGAGGAGCGGCTATATAAGAGTACGATGACATTCGCCAGAAGACGAGAGTCCGTTTCGTTCGCAATTTCGCTTTATATATTTGCAAGGTAAAACAGGAGAGCTGCTCTCGAGCTCGAGCCTTGGGGAAACTGCGCGAACGAAAGAACGAGGTATATACGAGAAACGAAGAGAAGATGATGATAATAAGAGAGCCGCTTCGTGAAAAAGGATCACGCGATAAGGACAATTATATAAATACGGAGGAGGAAGTGATGGAGTATAATAGGAAGGGAGAAAAAGCTCGGGAGGACGAGGATTTATACATATATATGATTGGGCGTACATGCGCTCGATGGATAAAGATGAGAAGAGATGCGGAGGAGCTTGAAGGAGCTGCTAAAACGGAGAAAGAGAGAGATAGAGAGAGACAGAGCGACTGTTTCGGGGAGGCGGGGGAGTTATAAAGAGCATTACTTAATGCGCGCAGCGGCGAAATCCAGAGGAAGGATAAGGAAGCGGAGTCAGGAGCATATTTTTCTTTGACCCGGAGTCTAGAGTCGAGCGCCGCCAGATACACTTCAGCTGCTTTCGCCCTGTGGGGGAGGAGTCGCTTCCCTGGAAAAACTGCCGGGGATGTGTATAAAGCTGCGCGAGCTCCACCGTATCTTTCCTATATACGTACGCGTTACACCTCTTTCTTGAATAAACAACGAGCCCTGTGGAGCTTGGTTTTCCCCGGATTTTACGACTTCTCGCGTTTAATTATTGTAGGCGAGAAAAACAGTTCTCCGATAAAGCTGTTAAGGTCCGCTTTCTCTTAATTAAAAAATCCTCAAGCTGAATACTTTACATCGTTGTTTACCGTGAAAATATCAACTCGTTTACGGACGCTATTTTAATAACGTCGTTTACGAAATGGGGATTTCCGCTAAAGTGATGTTGATAACGCTTGATTTCATTATATGTCGAATATTTAAAATAGATCTTATTCTGAAATATAACCATAACTGTTTGATGCTTTAAAAATATTTAAGTCAAAAGATAGAATATTTAAATGGTTTTCGATTAATTTGTTATAAAAACGCCCAGTGCGTGCCCTTCCATTAAAATAATAGTTTGAAATAATTCGTTTATGGCTGCCGGGTGAAACCCTTTTTGGAATTATCCAAAAACAGCATTTCAAAACGCACTCGGCGGGCGCATCTGTTGTTATATTGCACTTAAGGCTTTCCCATGATGTTCTGGTCAATCAAACTTTTGCAGCCAGATAGTCACACTTGGAAAACACGTGTGCAGCAACCCTATGGGAACTGATGAAGAAGCCGGATTTTCTATCCCGGGGCGCGATCGTAGGCGGTTTGCATAGTAGTCTGAACGAGGACACATGGAGACATTCCCTATTGCATTTCAGTTTATAATGTGTTTCCAATAAAAACTTAAAAAGGTTGATAAGCTTTTAATTGATGAATTCAATCATTTAATTACACACTTTTTATTTATTTATTTTATTTAATAAATGGAGGTAAAGTCCTTTACAATATTTTAAATGATGATATACTGTAGATAAGTTGCGTGATTTACAATATTACGATTTAAATAATTAACAATATTATTATTGAATCTAATACTCACTAGTGACAATTTTAATTTTTCAATTAAATCTGAACATTGGCAGATTCTTAATGTGATTATTGACATTGCTCCATGATTTAAGTAGCCTTTTTTAACAAGAATGCAAAGAAGGAAATTTGATGGTGCTTTGCTTTCTATGAGTCTCCAGGATTTCACATTCACATACAAAGGATATAGTGTTACTTTCTATCTCTAGGATTAAGGTAGTGTTAAAATCAATTAAAATTTTTAATTTCTTGCCTCACACTTTACCGAACTAAAAATAAATAATTCGTATCAATTAAAAAAATACTTTGAATCGTACAAATCCCGCTGCACTTGAGTCTATGAATTATCTATCATCTGGCAAACCCGCGCAAAAATACTTAATATCTCCAACATATTGCAAAAAGCATAAGCAACATATTGCCAACACATGGTAAAACCATTATGGAGTTATTGCCAATATTTCGTTTAGGTTCCACAGCTATTGACAATATTTTGGAGGAAGTTTACCAAAATATTGGTATTTTTTTGAAGTCCAATAAATTATATAAAAATTGATATCATATTTTAATGATCAGATTGTTTTATACAAAATTTTTAGTGGTCGATCAAAAATTACCAATACATTGATGAAAACTTCCAATAAGTTGGGAACATTGGAATTCAAAAATCACTAACATATTGGCAGCACTTTCTCCAATATATTATCAAAATACTGCGGTACCTACGCGAAATTTACATAAAATATTGCTAATAGCTCAGTCAATTGCCAATATATTTCACTGCAAAGCCATTAGCAATCATCCTATTGAGGTAAGCAATGACGTATATGTTTTCTGCAACATATTGGCGAAACTAACCGTTTTTGCTTGGAAAGTTTTGAGTTAATATTTCAAATGAATTCTTAAAAAATTTCTGTTTCGAAGTGAGCGAATTGAAAGTTTATAAATATATTCGGGCTTTGTATAATTTCAGTATTTATTTACTAATTATTCAGGATCCAGTTGGTAAAACAGTCTAAAATGATATAAGACTTTAACATCCCTTTAAAACATTATTATAAGATTGATTTCTTGGCGATTTTACAGAAGAAAAAGACTTAACATCATCTGCAAATAATAGAATTTTGGCAAACGTGATAACTGCAGACAAATCATTAACCTACGTATATATAAAGTAATAGGTAAGTAATAGATAAACATTTATAATATTTGATATACTGCCATTCATACAGACGAAACATGCCAAAAGTGCTACGATGATAAAATAATTATTAATGATCGCAATTAATTTTTTTTTAATAAAAATAGCAAAGCTGAAATATTTCGAGAACTCTTCATATTTAAACTCGAAAAGAGTCATACTTAATAGTCACAACGTATTAATAATATATTAAAAGTGTAATTATAAGTATTGGCGAATTTGAAAAACATATACATATAGTTTAACTACTGTAGTAGAATTATTTATAGCAGAATTATAAGTTGCACATCAGTAATAGCTTTGTCTATTAATTTTTTAAATTGTTTGTTCGATTAAAAAAACTGCTATTGAAATGAAATAACCACACCCCAAGATAGAATAAAGGTGCATATACGCGATGTTTTTTTTTATCACTTCTTCTTGATCTTCATCCAAAAGTATATGATTTGGTATCCAGTTTACTTTCTGCCTTATACCTGACTGATCAAGTCTCTGAAAAATTTTTTTAAACTTTTCGACGTAAGGAAAGGCATCTTCAGTTAGAACCCTCACAAGTTGATTTGAAAACACTGGTTCAGCAACTTTAGCTACTGGCTGTCCATCATCATCAATGTACATTCTAATACGGTAATCAGCAAAGAATTTATTTGTCATGCAAATGACATTTTTGGTTTTAAATAAAATCTTCAAACAATCATCGATATCACTGACATTGATAATTCTTTTTTTAATTTTTTGTTCATCTGTAGTGTCATTTGGAATATATTTTTCAAAAACTGCTTTATTCACGTAGATCTTTAGTGGAGAATCAGCTATGTCTTTAAAAGTATTAAAATTTAATTCAGAATCAAGCATATTAACTTGTAAAACGAGTGCATAGAAATTGTTAAAATATGTGAAAGAGATTACGATCATGCTAAAAAAAATTATTTTATCTGGTAACGGTTGTGGATTAGCGTGTATCGTTAGACCGTATAGGATTCGGAAAACAGTAAAAAAATCGAACTTTTGTTTTAGTATCTTCAACCAGTAAATACAGTATGCTAAGCAAGAAATGATTAATGGAATTAATACTGTGTATACAAGTAGTGGTAGTGCTATTTGTAACGAGTTGTGCGATAACACTGGTACTATGGCAACTAGAGGATCGTGGCCAAAATATTCCAAGGTAATTGAAGCGCAATTGGGTTGTAGATATGATACTGCGACTGGTAATATTTTTACATCATCGGGCTTTAAATCGATCATCATATGTTTAATAAAAAATGTCCGACGTTCATTATCTGTAGAAGTATCATAAAATTTGATATCAAAGTTCATATTTTCTGCTGCTGATACAACCAAAAAGTAATAGACTGCATCCATACTTATTTTTCTTATTTCGTTCCTCGCTGTCGTTAAAATTGAAGGTTGAGTCGGTATTTTCAATAGTTTTAATGGGTATCTGTTCACATTACGTAACTTGTCTAAAAAAGTTTTTGTATTGGAGTGAACAAGCGATTTTACGTATGAATTATAAAATGGATTAAAGTGGTGTATATAAGCACTCAATGGTTTGTTACCGTTATATTTCAAATTTGCTTCAATAATGGTAAAGTCCAAGAAATTTATTGACCAGGCGCGACGAAGTATTGTTTCGAAAAATATTTTACGAGTTGGCATATTACTAAGATACAAAATTAAACATTTTGGTCGCATTCTTGTTGGGGAGAATCGAATGAAACAATCTAAAAAATAGAATATATTTGCAGTCTTGATTTCCTCGCTACTATTGTCATCAATGATCACTATAACGTGCAAAGACGCATGCCTCTGACTACCTTTCACAAATGAACTTAAAAATGTATCGCTATTGGTCGCGTTGATTTTTTCTATACCCACAATAACAGTTGGATTAATTTGTGTAATTGATTTTAAAACAATGTCCTTTTCACCACTTACAAATATTTTAGTGTCATTCAAGAAAATGGTAACTTGGTGAGGTTTCAAGTTTAGGGCTATATCATGAGCCACCCAATGTGTCCAATCATTTTGCGCAGAACAAAACAAAATTCTACAAATAATTAGCACTGCGACTAAATTGATGTACCACAATAAATTCGATTTGTTTTTGTGATTATTATTGTTCTGCCAATGACCAATGATCCTAAACATTTTATCGCACATCTCGTAAATCTTAAAATTAATTCTTATTGTTATATTCTTCGTGTATAACTGCAAAGTAAAGTTTAAGTAATAGCCTTTTAAGATATGATGTATATTTATTTTAATGTTATTCAAGCAAGAGCTGTAACTTGACCCGATTTTGTACTATTTATCGCAATGCTTACACAAGTTTCATGATCTGTTTTAATAGAAATTAGAAATATACATTCTGTTTTAAATATAAATATCAGATTTTCTTGCATTCTTTGAATTCGAGAATATGTTATTACAGTGATAATTTTTTTAAGGATTTGCTTTACACATATCACTATAACCAGAAACAATTAGAAGTAACCGATTGAAACTTCGTTTTCGTTTTCAATTCAACTAAAGATTTAGCCTTCCTGCACATGCACAAAACATTATCTACAACAACTGAAATTCGTAAGCGCATAAAGGCGTCACATGAAAAAATATCGATTGAGGATAGTGTTAATTTATAGTTCGCGTAATTAATTTACTTTTGCAAACAAAGAAAAATATGAAGTTTTTAATATATATAAGAGTATTTGTGAAGAAAGCTAATTTTTTTGTTAATTTACTTGACATAATTCTGTGATATTATTTCGAAATATTCTTTTCATTAGTCCAAAGCTTTTTTCAAAGGAAAGTATAATATCATATTCTTTAAACCTTTGCTTTTGTCCTAATGAGAATGGCAATACAAGTTTGTCATTTTTAATTAAATTATTGGAACTGCATTTAATTTAGGTTAATTTAACTATTGTATTGCACTAAATAATAAAATGAAAAAAAAAAAAATAAAGCTCAAATAATATCTTTTTTGTCATTCCGTGCGCAAAACTCGATTTCACGCAGGCTTGAATAAAAATGCAACCGCTAAATCAAACATTATACACGTCATGTCAAAAACTATACTGTTCGATACACGAGCGAGAAGGTCATTTAAACCTAGTGTTACCTTTTGACCTTTGCTTCGCTCGCAAACGTCC
Source organism: Megastigmus stigmatizans (assembly GCA_900490015.1). NCBI lineage: Eukaryota > Metazoa > Arthropoda > Insecta > Hymenoptera > Megastigmidae > Megastigmus > Megastigmus stigmatizans. Next base: position 7,178 of record UELV01140117.1, read on the forward strand.
ATACGAAAATAAAATCACTTTCTCGCGCTAGTATCGACATGTACTATAATTTCTATCTAAATCAGCTAAATAATAGTCCTAAACAACATGTAGGTATAAAATTAACTACATGTATAATAAAAAAACCACGATTTTTTCATAAATGTATATTTTTCTTATAAATTGATAATGATAAGCTCTTGTAAATTTATCTGATGTTTTTACCAACCCCTAATATTAAAATAAAAAAAAATTCTTATACAGGGATGTGCCACGGTAAAACAGATTTCTACGTTATCGATTTTAGCATTTAACGAAATATATAGAGATTAATTTTTGAAAAAGAGCACTCTGTAAGCACCTGAATAATGACGTAAACATATGATTCCAGGTTCTTTCGAAGCCAAAAATCTCTGTGAATGTAGATGGAACTTTATGAAACTGGAGCTACGTAATGTTTACATCATTACCGAGATGTTTATAGAGTTTTTTCAAAAAATTAATCTCTCTATATTCACATATTTTGATAAATGCGAAAATTGGTAAGGTTCGAATCTTTCCGACCGTGATACATATTCTTAAGTATCAATTATTATCTTCCAAGAAATACCATGTATACCGTTGATAACAAATTTAGTAAATTTAACGATATATTTACTTGAATGTTTACCCAATTCAATATTTGTATACTTATTTAATTCAAATAAATAATTCTTTAGTATGCAATTTAAGCAAATATTTGTTTAAATTAAATCTTTTTTAGCGCACAAAAATACGACATTTTTGTGCACTAAAAAACAGACAAAAACAATGAAAACTATTTTAACATAGGTATAACCCCTAAAAATGTAAGTTACGAAAAAAACCTATACAACTTTAACAAAAGACTAAAACTGGATATATGTATATTGCAAATAATTTAAATAGATCAACGAGAGCAAACTTTAGAGCTCTTATTTGACGCTAAACGTGAAAATAACAAAAAAAGAAAAAAGTAAAACTTTGCAGCAAGATAAACGATCGCTCGCGCACGCTTCGTGTTTTCATAACAACGGTAAACGAGATGCGCGTATGGAGAGAAGCATAATTTTTCATCGCGCTCTCGCGGTCCCTCGAAAGCGCAGTAGCGTCAATGCTACATGGAAGAAAAAAGGGGCGCAGGTTGAAGAGAGAAGCTCTTAAAAACTTGATTACCCCCGCGCTGCTTTTATGCGTGCACTCGGTTGCGCGCGCGCGCGGCTCTTGAGTAGCGCTTTCAATTTTATACGATTTCCTTCCTCGCCTCCCATCGATCCGACGAAATATACGCGTCTTTGCGCCGCTCGCTCACGCCCATAGAACTCGCTTTTCACGCGTATAGCGGCCGCACGCGCGCGGGTGCGATTTCCTTAGTAGCTGCCCTTGCATATTTATCGGCGGGGCGGACCGGAAGATATAGAAGATAAAGCGCGCGGAGACGGGCAGCCCGGGCTTTGAGAGAACTAGACAAAGGAGGACGCGGAGAGGAGAGAGAGAGAGAGAGAGAGAGAGGAAAGGATGGAAAGCAGATTTACATAAATGACCGAGTGCGTTTAGCGGCTGGTTACACTGAAAGCTCCTTATGCTGCTGTGCTCCTCCTATCTATCGCTCTCGCTCTCTATCTTTTTCACTCGTTCGTACTTTCATAACTCGAGTATAGTGAATTCGACAGCGAGAGGAAATCGACGAATGGCAGGAAAGAGTTAGTGCGACTGCTAGGGGCTGGGCTGGGCTGGAAAATATAGAGAACTGCAACTGGAGCTTCGGCATCGAGTACCTATTGTACGTGTCGATAAAAACGCATTTATATAAGTATTGCGCATAATACAAGCTAATTGTTTTCTTTTACTTTAAATACAAAACACGAGAGATTTTCCTTGACCCACAGAGATTCTCCGCAATAATTTATATCTTATACGTGATTAAAAACCGGATTTTATAATCTTTAGAGAATAATCGTAAATTGTGTTTGCTTAGAAAGTGCATGCAATATCCTGTTGGCTTATGCAGGCGTTAAGAAAATGACGATGTGAAACATTTAAAATAGAAAACAAATTAAAAAGAAAATATATATTTATTTACCGATATAACCAATGAAATAAATATGTAAATATATTTCTTGTTCTTCAGAAAAATGTTTTCACAATAAAATCATGTCCATACAGGTTTTATCAAACATGAAAAAAAAAGTACAAGTAATCGTTTACGAAGCTTCCCATTGGCTGTATTGCAGGAATAGCGGACAAAAAAGGAAGAAAAAGAAATCGGTAGGAAATTGAAAATAGGAGGTTGGAAAAAATGGCTGGAATAAAAAAAGCTCGATGATAAATGGTGGATCTGCGTGATTATCGATAAAACGAAATAAAGATAAAACCAGCCGCAGAATAGAAATATACAATACGCGAATAACGACATTTTATGGCTTCCAGTTTCGCGCCGGAAGTGCAGGAATATTTTTTTTTCAACGCTCGCAAATAGCGAAGAGCCAGCAAGAGAGCGGCGCATCTACGCACGAACGTTCACAGATTCGATTTTACAATGCACACAGCGTGTAACGCACGTGGGCGCGAATATAACGGGTAAACCGTCGGGCGTCGAATATCTCTCTTGCCTTTTTTTTTTGTTTCAGACTCCCGAATGAGAATGGCCACTGATTTTTGATGATGGCCCGACGTGAATTTTAAGCGTACCCGAGTCGTCGCTCGTCGTTCTCGGTGTGTTGTTAATCGAATTGGAACGGCGGACAGGGAACGTAGAAAATTATATAAATTAATTTTCTGTAAAGAGAAATTTCACATCCGAATAAATATGGCATTTAAATTAATTTTTTGGGATATTTCTTTTTCAGTTGTTCTGTCTAATTGTACAATTTAATCAATTATCAGCTCGCTCGAGAAAATGTGCTCGTTCAGTCCATATTATTGTAATATTGATTTAATTTGATAAATGTATAATAATTTATTGATAAAACCTTGGCGTGTATCGATTTCGGATGTATATTTACGAAATTGTATTGCATTAAATTAACTTATTATATACGCTCTAAGTAGAACTGAAAAATTAAACTTTGATTAATTAACTTACGAATACGAAGGGAGTTTGGTAATGTAGTATTTTTCGTGTAACTCACCTGAAACATAAAAGAAAAATCCATGTTAGGTACACAATTTTTATGCATGTATATGATTATAATTTCTTAAACAGTGTACCTTAAATAAATATAAGTACAAAATTATTTTTTTAATAAATATAGTAAAAATGAACTTTCAAACTCTTCGATATCAAAAGATAATTAACAGAACAATTTTTTCTTTCGCAATATACACATGAGTTTAAAATGAAAATCATAAATGATATCGTTAAAGACTGTGGAAGTAAAGAGCTTTTTAAATCTATTGCAGCTGTATTGTTAAATTCGTAAAACTTCCATGCATGATAAAAAACTAATTGTTCCTTTGACAAAGCCAAAACGCAATATTTTCCTCAGAATCGTAGTATGCGTGACAGCGTGTGTGCCGCATCAATTAAAAAAACAAAAAAAAGTCATAAAGCGGATACGCCGAATTGGACGTAGCGGCAAAGCCAAAAAGAGCGAACTTTGCGCATGTAAATTCCGAACTAAAAGGTACGTTACGCGAGGTTTAATTGAAAGGCAGGTCGCACACGAGCTTTGCGCTCTTTGCGCAGCCAAACTGTGCGCGAAAGCTCCACCGTCTATGCAGTCAGACATGTACACGAGGCTCTAGTGTATATACAAGGCGGCCCTTTGTACGACCCCATGGGAATCACGTGAGACCCCGAGCGCTGCAGGAGCCTATGCACTCGGCCATTATTCACTCTAATAGCCCACTAAACTATCTTTTTGTTGACAGAAAGTACTTTGTCCTAAATCCTGTTAAAATTGTGCTTTGCGTCCAATTTTTGCGATACGATCGTTTGGGCTAGGCTCATGTCGTTCGCTTTGATATACGAAAATTTGGATTTTATTTATCTAGTCAATATTGAACGGGGTTCTGAAAACTTTCTCATGTCAATGAAAAAAGTTTACCAATCGATGCGGCTCGCGGATAAATTGCAGCTACTGCTGTGTATACATATACAATGTGACTATATTTGCTTTTCAAACTATTAGCAGATTGAACTGCTCTGTGCTATTATAGCAAACTGGTATAGTTTTGAGAAAATATTAATAAAATAAAGTCGAGAAAAGATTGTACGTAAAGATTCATATTACTTTCATATTATAGCCATTCTAATTATATTGTATAATTACATTGTAAAATTCATTTCACACTTATATTTTTAATTAATTCATATTTATATTTCAAGGCCTCCCAAAAACTCATTATTCATCTTTCCTATAGAATTTTATTTATATAGTACATTGTAATAGCTGAAAAATAAGATAAGATGTATTTGTTTGTTTTCTAGCTTTACTGATAAATACTAAGCTGACTGTATGTCTCTTATACACATACAGCCTATGATATAATTTATAATCAAATATCTACGATATTAAATCTGTAAAGTTTTAATATCTAACTATTAAGTCGGAAGATTGATTGAAAAATTTATTAATAGTTTTTTATTTTGAAAACTGCTGAGGTATAAGCATTAAGGGGCATTAGGGGATTTGTAGATTTTGAATAAAAAAATAAAAACAAGTATACTGCATTAATGGAATGAAATGAAATATGGCAATAAAACGTTAAAATGCAATATCGTTTTATAGATGTATTTTACAAGGACCAAGAAGCCGTTAAAAGTTATGATTATAGCCCATTATAAGGCGAGGGATCAATTCTTTCATCCATATATGCCTTGTTTTAGTGTTAGCGCGACTTAAATTATCCACTTAACTTTAATAACATTATTTTTTATATCGTTATTTTTTATTTTGTATATATATATATATATGTAGTAAAATGTATTCTAGAAGTGACTACATTGTTCAATATTTCGAGCAAAATGAGTATTGATATTTTATAACCACTAGATAGGGTACATATTAGATTTTCACTCGAATCTAAACTAATAACAATTATTCCATAGTTTATTTGTAAACTTATGAAAAGCTTTTGATTATTATCGAACTAGCTATAGCACATAAATGTATATCAACTTAAAATTGTAATATCGCGTCTAAGTGCGGGAGAGCTAGAGTTTATATGTGAAATATCGTTCCTGGGAGAGACGAATTTTCACTGTTTTACGAGGCACTTCGGCGTGGTCTCGCGCGTTGAACCGAGAAAAGAAAAATACTTCTTGGCTCGCCCTCGATGCGTATACAGTATACGTGCGTAAGTATATAGACGGCGTCGCCTCTTATCTCTCGCGTTCGTTGATCTCTTTATGAATTTTTCTTATCTGTCCCCTCGTGAGTTCGCGCGCGCGAGTTTACGACTTCTATATAAGCAGTGCGCCAGAACAAAATTATTCTCGATCTTCTCTCGAGCCTCCGAACGCTTCCCTCCGTTAACCTTATTGACGTGCGTAATTTCGCGCGACTCTCCCGAGAGTAAGTCGTGGTGCGTACGGGACACCAGCGGAATTAATCAAAGAAGGACGGTAATGTGCAAGACCGCGGTTAACTGATACGTCAGGCTCGAGCGATCGGGAGACGGCGCACGAACTTATTGAATTCTTGAAAGCATTTGCCGTATAATTCAATTTACAGGCATCGAGGGAACGAGCGGTTCCGTTGCAGAGCTCACTCAATTGCTTGTAATGATCGAAAAGCAAGCGGCCCGGTCTCGAAACACAAACACTGCGGACGATTGAGAGACTTGCGCTCGAGCAGTTTAAGTTCGATGGGAAATTGATATTAATTACTATATTTTTGCGAATCGAGAGAAATGAACTGCGCGAATCAAGCGCGTTGAGACCAAAGTACTAAAAATTTATGTCGCAAAGTCTTTTTGTTTTTAACAGCTCTTAGATCATTTGGTATATCTTGCAGCTGCTTCATTGGTTTCAATTATTTCTCGTTACTTTTAAAGAAAGCTAAATTAATTTTTCCTTAGTACAATATCGCATATATTTAACAATATAAATTAAAGATAATAGCAAGTATTGATGTATTACACTCTTATCAAGACCTACAAGAAAGATGAAAAAGAACTTTGTTCAAAAGACATCGTGCAGTACAAAATTCTCGATCGGATAAGTAAAACTTCCCGATCGGAGGAAAAAATCTGATGCTGCACGCAGGGGGGCAGGCGATCTAACCTAAATATAGATGCAGTAGGCGATGTAGCCTTGGAGCATTTTTCAAGTGCACCAGAGATCGAGCCGCACGAAAAAAGCTCGGAGAGAGGGAAGTAATCCCCACGCGCGTAAAAGAAGCACGAAGTCGTAGACAAAACTACTGCAGACATGTACGCGCAAGAAAAGGTCGACCGAGAGAGAGAGAGAGAGAGAGAGGGAAAGAAAAGGGAATAAGAAAGCGAGCGGGCGCAGATTCGAGATGGCGCTGGATAACGATAAAAAAGAAAGCTCGCCAGAAGCTGACTGCAGCAGCCAAGGGTGAGATGAGCCATAGCCTCGCGCGCGGCCAACTTTCCAGCCATCTGGTGCAGCAGCAGCAGCAGCAACAGCAGCAGCCAGGGCCTCGAAAATGCCTGCGCAGCTAGAGCTGCACAATCCGAAAATCACTGTTCGCACGCGCGCGCGCCCACGGCCCCGGCCGACTTTTTTCCTTTGCCCTCTTTCGCGACCGACTCCCCCCCAACGCTGCAGACGGAATAGCCGAGACGCGCGGGATGTCTCGCTGCAGCGCTGAACGTGCGTTCGGAACGTTTTGTCTCATTATCCTTCCTTTTGACGCGATGCTGAATTTCAGCCGGAATTTCAATGAGACTGTATTTGGTCCAAGTGACCGGTGAATTTCTTATATAGCAGCCATATAGAGATAAAAGCGTCCAGAGGGATTTCTTAGACAGGTTCAGCATTTGCATTTGTTTCGAATGCGATTTATGTGCAGCAAGTATAAAGTGCAGCTTGTCATGTGAACGAGGGTATAGAACTGAAACGAGTCATCGTGCTGAACTTTATTTTTAACAAGATTTATAGAAACGTTTCATGGTGATGTCATTTATTTTTTTTTCCTAGAGCTGCGTAGATTTAGAAAATTTAGTTGTTACTCATAGCATAATCAAGAGCATCAACAACAAGATTATTTTAGGACCACTAGCCACGCTTTTCCGAGTCTGCACCAATATTAGAAATTGGGAGTAAAGAATCGATGAAGATATAAGCGACTTTATCTTATAGTTTTCGTAACAGTCAGCTTTTCCAAGTACATAGGGCATGAGCATCAAGAATACCTAATGTCCGACTTATTCGCGTCTAGACCGGAAATACACTTGCGTCTCTCATCAACAACGCATCCATCCACAAAGTCTGAGACTTTTACCGCGCACCGCAGGTTTTTCTAACACTTCATCGCATATCTCCTCGCTCTCTAACCCTCTCTCTCTCTCTCTCTCTATCCAGTTTTCTGGCTGCTCTCTTTCCCTCCCGTGACTTTGACTCAGCGCGGCGCGTTCTATAAATAAATCCTCTCTAAATATAGCCCCGGCGGCTTTGCGCGACTATAGCGCGGGATTCGAGCCTTTTCTACATTCCCGGTATAGAAACCGCTGCCTCTGCCTTATACCGCTGCTACTCGCCGCCAACTCGCCGTATATATTTGCTGCTGCAGCCACGCAGGGAGAGCGCACATCCCACCGCATCCCGGCCGCCGCGCCAAAGGGTCACCGGCACCGAGCGCCCCGAGCACTCGTCTCGTGTACAGCAGCAGCAGCAGCTCTCGCCCCCACCTCGCACACCCTATATATGCCAGGCGCGATTTTAGAGTTTGTCGACGTCTGCCTGCAGAGAGAGAGAGAGAGAGAGAGGAGAAAGCAGGCCTAATGCCCGAGCACGTTAATTGCCAGACATCACGCGACCCTGGGCCATTGATCTTTGCGCGCTATAGCGGACTAGTCCATTCACGAGGAAGGCGCGGACCTGAGAGAAAGAGTTGACTCGCGGCCCGACCCCCTCCAAGGTCATCGCGCTTACAACCGCCTTTACTTTTCGCTCTGCGCGACAGCTACTCGAATTTCATATTTGCTTGAATTCTCGGCGAGTGTGTGTATGTGAGAAATGGTTCGGCCCCAAGAGTTCAATTTCATATTCCGATGGATCAACGGTCGATTGTTTCAAAATGATTGCATTAGAACCCGGGCTAAAAATGCAAAGTTTTCCAATTATCTTCCGAACTATACACTGTGTTCGTTTAGAATGTAAATAAAGCATTAAAAACCGACGCCGCTGCAGTTTCAGGAAATCATATCCATTGAATTGAATTATACAGACACTATTTACATGACAATACCAGTAGCTTGTATACGTTTCATTTCATTTGCAAATTCAAATTGCAGACTATTTCGTATCGGCTATATTTATACATTATAAGCAGCACGGGTAATAAGTTGATAATTGATTTTTAAATTTTCTATTAGAATAAATTCAGTATTCAATTGATTGATCGCAATTAAAAGCACGCCGAACTTGCTATAGGGATTTAAAGATTTTTCCGCAGGAATAATAGAGTTTTTTTCAGCTCTCATCAGGCGAAATTATAGAAAATCTTTCTCGATAATCCAGCAAAATTCCGATGGACTTTTTGATTAAAGACTTTTTAGCTTTCAAGCTGCAGCGCACTTTAAATTCGTCAGAGAAAAAAAATTAAATTACTTATACGCTCTTCTGAAAATGCCTCGTTTATTAATTGATGTAGTGCGCAAGAGAGATGTGTTTCAATTCAGAAATAAAAGCTTCGAAGAAATGATTTTGGACGAGTGCCTGCAAGGCGTATATGTAAATAATTCATGCAGATGTAAAGGTTGAAATTATTTCCAGTATAACAATTCCTTATATAATAACTCATGAGTGAAAGATTTATAGTTAACATATATTAAAAGCATTAGTACAATACGAACAATGCAAAATATTTCGAAATTTCTAATCTATAACTAATTCTGAATGTTTAAATGATTTTACGATAACTGTATAGGATAAAAATATATGCGCTTGTCGTTAAAAATAAAACCCAATTGTGCCATTAAAACATAGCTAATTAATTGTTATACTATTTCATGTAGCAGCTCATCAAAAAATTACACGTCTTTTTTAATCCAACGGAAACGAAACGGAAATGGGTTAAGCGTTAATCGCATCGAATACAATTTCAGCGCAGAGAAGACTCGTTACACCTTTCATCGAACATCTCATTCTCGTGCGATATATCACGCGCTCCCTTTCACCTTGATGCGTGGAAAAGTTAAAAAAAAAACGCTCGATTTCCTTCTCATTGGCGGCGGCGGACGCATTCGCTCGGGGGTTCGACATCGGGGTATACTGTGCACACGAGTCGCTCGCTTAATTAACCGTGTCAAACAGATCAAGCGAGGAGCTGCTGCTGCTGTTGCACACGTCATATAGGCTGCCTCGGCTCGATTGACACGCACACACTCCTGCAGTGACTAATCCCTCCGGGACTCTTTCTCACCCTCGCTCTCTCGCCCCTTGTATCCTATAGGCTTATATGATCCCTAGATCCGGTCTTTTCTGCGATATATTTTTTCTAAAAAGAGATTTACGTGAACAGTGAGCCGAGTCTAACAGATTATTATTAAACAGACAAACAAACTGGTGCGAATGATTTATCATTCAATAATTTTACCATAACAGATCCTAAACGTTACAGAGAAACAAATATTGGTTCTACTTGTATTACTTGGTTTGCAAAACTGATATAAAAGATTTACTGAATTAAAAGACGAACGTTACGAAAAACGGAATTGGATCGAATCCACACCCACTTTATTTCTCAAACTCATCACCTCTTAACCATTAAGAAAACACGTTACGAAATGACTGTAAGCAGCTGAATTTTGTAATTAACACAGCTAAAGCCCCGATTGCACAATTGAACATCACCCACTTTCGTTCATCTGCTTTGCTTCTCATCCTTATTTATTTATCTCTCTTTTTCGTTCTCTGTTGTTCTGCACGGTATTGTATCCCTGCTCTTCACGACCCGCGTAACATTATACTGAATCGTGCAATTTTCAAATAATATCGTTCGTCATAATTTTAAAATTAATGAAGTAAATATTTTCTTAAATTGTAAAATATAACATTTTATGTACAATATACTTTAATAAAAGACATATTTTAATTAAATTATTTTGGTTATGGTACAAGGATGCAAATCTATAATGTGATTATATAAGAATTGTAAAATTTTACAGATTAGATATATTTTAACTGCTTAGTCGCAATCTTCAATAGATACTGCACTGAAGAAACAATATCGAAATTGTAAAAAATTTTATACGACAATTTTTTTGAACATGGTTTACAACGTGAAATTACTTAAACATTTTTAAAATAATTCATTTTTACAATTTTCAAATTGTTTTTATGATATTCATCGCATCGCAGTTACCGAGAATTTGTTTTCTCAGTGATGCATAAAGAGCAGGTCCTAAAATAACGGAAATACTTTTTTTATTGCAAGTTTATTGCGAGCATTCGTCAAGATATGCAAAAAGCAAAAGATCGTTGGCTGGAATTTTTTTCTTTGATTCTAAAAATTTTAAAGCCGAACGATTTTTCTAATATTTTTCGAAAAATTCAATTTTTATTTTATATTTTCCGTTTTTATTACTTCCTAAAATCTCGGAAAGTCTGCCCATTTTATCACTCACAGCTTAAAAACTGCAGATCTGCCGAAAAACTAAGCTCCATGATAAAAATTTAATTATACGCGAGGATCAATAGCGAGAATTGAATTGCGCCCAACCGAGTATGAAGAAAGAATTATGAAATGAAACCGGGTAAAAATAGCGTAAATAAAGAAGAGCCGGTCTCGCTTTAATTTGGCCTGGGGATTTTATTCAGAGAGAGCGGGGGACACTCTCCGGTGCTTTTTTCTTCTCGCATATAACCCAATAAAACAAAATTATTCGCGTCGCTCCGCGCTTGCGCGAAAACGAAAATCTCGAACAAAAGCTCATTGTCCCGGCTGCGGACGCGGGAAAATCAGAACTTTTGCGCTTACAAATGCACGTATAGGTGTATATACATATACCAGGGGCGCATCGGCACGCAGATATGTACAAGGCGCGTCTTTGTTTTAAAAGCGACGAGCGTGAACTGGAGATACTATATATGCAGTACGCGCGCGAGCATCGCGTATACTATACACGCATCTCTCCCCCCGTGGCGCCCAACCGAAAAGCTACATAGCCGCCTCGGTCCTGCTGCTGTAGCGGTTCTGATATATACGTCAGGCCGGAATTACTCATCAGCCGCGTGCACTATAAGTTGGAAAAACTCTTTGTTGCCCACGAAAAATTTCATTAATTAGCCTTCGCGCTACAAAAGCTTCAAAGCGCAGTCTGCACTTTTTTATTTTTATTCTATCCGCATCTTCATAAAAGCCATTTGTCAACGCTTTTATAACGTTATCATGTGAGAGTCTCTTATTTGTTGCAATTCTCCATTATACATTATTACATTGCCAATAAATTATACTACTCGAAAAGTCACATTTTGACAGTTTTGCACAATAAATTTAAAGAACGTCAAGACAAACAATTCCTTTCACGCAATAAAAGTTTACCATTTCTTTTTTCTTTTCGAGACCCCGAAAATTTCAGATATTCGCATCAGCAAAATTTAAATCAGAATAAAATATGAAGTAAATTTAGTTGGTCAATCGTTTTGAATTGACGCGATCATCACAGAAATCTTTAAGAACTGATGAGTCGTAAGAGAAGAAAGAATTTTATCAATGATTCGCATATTATTTATATAATGTTTATCTCCAAGTCTATTTTGATATCGAATAATATCTTCCAACGAATATCAGTAGATATCGATAAGGAAAGGAAAAAGGGGAAAAAACGAGGTAATTCAGCGATTGCTTACGGAATAAAAGTCGAGAATCCCGTTAGCAGAGGGAATTTCGGCAGACCGGACATGATTCACGTAGCGGGCGGCAGCGGCGGCGGGCGGGCCGCTCTCCGCTAACGAAGCATTCTATTTCCTCCTCGCGGCGCTACTGCTATTATTTTCACGGTGCATCGGTTAATATTTGAAGAAGCAGCAGAACGGAATACCGCGACTTCTTTGGCATCGCGATATAGCTGAATCATCTGCCAATAATATTGGAAAGGTATTATTTTTTCCTTTTCTGGTCGTGCGCTATACTAGCTTTTTATTGCACTTGCGAAAGGCTTCGTACGCTCGTTCGCACAGTTATGGGCTATAGGATGGAGAGGGGAAAAATTGTGTTGCAATTACAGCACCGAGTATATACTTGGCTCGTCGGAATCAACTAGTTATTGACCGTAGCAAAATCGAACGATGTACCGAGTGATTTTGTTCGGTTCAAAGTGTCCTTGATTTTAATTGCTTGAAGATGTCACGTAACGAGGCCTGCGCCGATTGCGGCCTTTCATGCGCTCTTTCAATATGTCCTTCGATGATTTTGCCACATATACCGCTGTGAATTGGAATTTTTTCTTTCTTTTGAATTATCGTCAATTGAAAATTAATACCACGAAGATCTGTAGTGTTGAGATTTTATTCTAAATATGTATAAGATGAAAAGTTTATGCTTTTTGTTTGGACTAACCATTATAGACTAACAATAGGCCAAAAATTTAATTACGATGTATTGACATATAGTTTAAGATAATCTTGTTTGGTATGACTTCTGACATGAAAACAAATTACAAGACATACACCGATTGAAAAAAGGTATTTTGTCATTGTGAAAATGTAAGAAAGTAAGTATAACGAGCACGGGCTCGGTAAAAAGTATAAGGCAGAGCCAAATCTCACATGTCAATAGGGTTCCTCTCCATTACGCGACATACAAATCGCTTTTCCCAAGACGGGGAGGAAAAAAATGACGGAAGCATTTAGTTTAGCGAAGGACGTGCCGTGGAGGTCCGGTGCGCTGTACGGTATATAGCGGAAAATGCACCGCACTGCGAGACTTCCTCTCCACGACGTCTAGGTCTCTTGCAAGGTATTATTATATACTACGGGTATACGGAGCGACCGCACGCAGTGACAGGCAATTTTTTGGATTAATGGAAAGTACGCGCGACGGGCCATATACTACGAGAGTATTACGAATCACTTGACGCACACACACACGGCACAAGATATATGATTGATGAATCAGTTGGATAACGGACGTAAGCCCCGAGAGAGCGATGCTGTAGCGTCTGTCTCTGTGCGTTATATGTATGTGTGTGTGCGCGCGTCGCGATCGATTAGCTTGACTATCCGCTCTTCGAAGCTATATGGCTTTCTTTTTTCCCTCTTGCTCGTCTGCTTTTCTCCTTTTGTTCTCTGCTACTTTTTTCCCCGTTCATTCAATTCGAGGTCCTGGCGATATGGATTATCCAGTTAGGTAAAAAGTGAAGTATATTTTTAATAATTTAAATATAGAGAATTCATAGGAAACGTAATGCGGAAATGCAGCGAAAACCCGAAGATATACGTCATTGGCATTAACCCATTTCTTCCTAAGCGGCCATTTTATAGTCGATTATTATAATGTATTTCTGATTTTTCATCAAATTCAAACCGCCATTTTGAAATTTTCCAATGGAAATTTCAAAATTCTGACTTCAGAATCGGAAAGAGCCGACAATTTTACTTCAGAAAAGCGCTATTGGTTATTATTTTTTTTTTCGACAATTTTTTAGGCAAAAAACCAATGGACTATAAAATGGCCGCTTAGGAAGAAATGGGTTAATTAGAGTTTCGTCTCCCGTCAAACAGATGAGAATATACTTCGCCCAAGAAAGAAAAAGGCTCGCAATTTCGAGCGCAATTTCCTAATAATAATTCGCGCGAATACACGAAATCCTCCCCGGAGCACCTGCCGAGCTTCCGTGTGCAGAGTCAAGCAACAACAGCAACATCAGCAGCAGCAGCTAGTCGTCGCACAATTCATTCGCTCTGTACTCGCATAGTGTTTGCCTGCAGTAATCCCTCGGCAGTATAGGACCACCAAGACGCGGCTGTACTAGATACGTATTTTATTTAATTTACTCTCTCGTGCAGTAGCAGCGGTAGCAGCCAGTCTCCGCAGTGCGCCGCGGCGGCCAACTCTATGTTCCGTTTCATCTCCGTCTAGCGACAGAACTCGGAGAGAAGACGAAGACGAAGAGGCGAGGAGGAGCGCGGAGAGGTTCTTGCGCGGGGGAGAGAGCAAACGACATTTCCGACGATCCGGATATAGCGCCGCGACGTCGCCGCGCGACGTTCCTTCTCTCTCTCTCTCTCTCTCTCTCTCTCTCTCGTCTCTCGTTCGTCCGCTTCTTCTTCTTCCTCTCTCGTCCCGCGTGTGGCGACGCGCGCCTCTATGTCGGGTTTCGCGCGCGCAAGCGACGAGCGACGACTTCTAGGTACCTATATTGCTTCGACGGTATATAGGAAGCGAAGCCGACGGCTTTCGATCAGTGCTGCTGTTGCTCCTATCCCGAGTGACTCATGCGGACTCGCGACTCACCCACACATCTATATACACTAGCGGCAGCACATATATATATTTGCGAGCTCGCAGCTTGTATAATTAAATTTATAACCGAGCGCGAGCTATTAGGGACACACGCGGAGACTTGGCGAAAGCGCGCCTTCGCCTCTACATGTATACACCTCAGTATACACACTCTCACAGAACCTGTGTATTTACTCTCTCTCTCTCTCTCTCTCTCTCTCTCTCTCTCTCTCTCTCTCTCTCTCTCTCTCTCGCATGCACGTGCAGTGTAAGCAAGGCGCGTATAAGCGCCAGGCGCACGTATGCATATATATACACGCAGACGTAATGTAGATGTATGTAGAGGTGTGGATATGCGCCTCGCAGCCCCAGCTGCTGCTACTGCTGCTGCTGCTGCTACTTTGAGCCCCGTGAATATTGTTTAGAGTTACAGTGTTTCCAGGATGATTGGCGAGCTCGCGTGATATACCGGATATTCATGCATGAAATGCACACTTTGCAACCTCCTCTCTCTCTCTCTCTCTCTCTCTCTCTCTCTGCACTCTGTTGTGCGTGTGTGCGCTTACAATGACCCCTTATGAAGATCTATCGTTTATTTTCCCTCGAATGGCGCAAATGGAGATTAAGAACGTGTGTCGGTATATATGTTTTTTGTTAAACTCGTCGTCGCCGGGGTTATACGGTTGACATTAGCAGGCGATTTAGGCTCGTATACGAGAATTCTCGCAATGTATATATGTGCCTGTGTGTGCATGTATGTATATATACACGTATATGAAAGTGTTAAGGTAAGCTGGTGTGGCACATGAATCTCAAGGCTTCGTCACATTTTTATTGAGGGCGAATGATTCAGAGAGGCGAGCCGCGGTCGAACTAATTCCGTTTCGAGGGACCCACACAATTGTTTTCGTGAGGCATCCAGAGCTCTGGTGACTCTGCGCAGCTGCTGCTCTCCGTTGCGATTCTCATTACTATAGTAATTCATATTTTTTTTGGTGGTATATAGCAATGCAAGGATCTATATGCAATTTTCTAATATAATGAGTTCCTAATTACGAGTTCCTCGATACAACCGTTAAGCTATTAATTTACTTGGCAATGGAGAATTCATTTTTCTGCAAAGCTAATTCGAGCCACGAGCGCGTAAATCATTTGGCTTTGTTATAGGAAGCATATAGGTATAGCCGCAATTAATCGGATCTTGTAGCAAAGGCCGATTTTTACGAGTCTTCGGAAGCTCTAGTCGGAACAAAGCAACAAATCGCACTCGTTACACACGCTATACGGGAACTGCATATAAGAACGAGAAACGCGGCTGCGAAAAAATAACGCGTTCAGGGCCATTAGCGACATGAAAACCCACATTATACATGTATATCCAGACACTGGCATCTCGGAGCCGCGATCGGTCGCCCATAAAGCCATCACGTCTCCTGCTGCCTCCCCCCGCGCACAACAACAATCGCGGGCTAAAAATTGTTCCAAGGTGGAACGCGATCCGAGAAGATAAAGGAGAGAGAGTGAGAGTCGCGTCCTTGGGATTGTTTCGAATGGAGCTAAATATCTTCCGCGAAGAAATAGAGACTCTCGAGAGATGACCCGCATCGCCGCCGCCGCCGCCGACGTCGTCTCTTGCGGCTCGAGAAAGTGCAGACGTTGGTCGTGAAGTGGAGGACCGGTTTGAAGCTCATTATCTGCCGGGGAACGTGATTTCTCTGATGAGGCACCAGTGGCGCGGTTGGGAAATCAGAGGAAATCGCAGGCCGAGATCGTATAGCGGCACGTTCCTCGCCTGTACATATAGAGAAGCTATAATCTCTGCGTATCTCTCTATATTCTCTCTCTCTCTCTCTCTCTCTCTCTCTCTCTCTCTCTCTCTCTCTGTCTTTCCTCGCTATTCGTCTCGAGAGCTATCACTGTTCTTTATACATGCAAGAAGCCGAGCTCCCGTGGAAGTTATGAGCTATACTTGGAGGGATATAATTTCGAAGATTCGGGAGGAAAGGGATTATGCGCACCCCTTTTGCAAGAGATATAATTGACTGGGTAATTTTGAGCGCTGCGCGGCTCTTGAATTATGTAAACGACTGATAGGCGATTCGGAATCCGCGGAGCGTCAAGAGACTAAACATTTTTTTCTTATTAGCCATATTTCAGATTGTAGCTTTTGCAGATTATGTTCTTGTATTTTTCTTACAATTTGAAAGTTTATTTACACAGAGTAAAAGAGATTAGAAAAAAGTATCTCACCACCACAAGAAATGTATGAGTATTATAATAATAATAAAATGAAACGTCGTGCATAAATAAAGTATACATAGGTATATACACATATGAATGTTTAAATCTAATTAAATAATTATATTCCGATGAAATAATGATTTGATGAAATTTGTTACCCAATTTCAGCCAGGAAGCTAAATAGATCATTAACCGCGATCAAACACAGCATGAAGCGCCATTTATATACATCATTAATTAAAAAGATTTGTCGCAAGCGCGGATACATTATTCATGTTTGCCTGCGGGTAAAAATCATACAAAAGTAGCTTACTCTGCCCGCAGAGCGTAAAATCTTATTAGAGCCATTCCCAAAGACCTATATCTAAAAAGATAACGCACTTTATGCTCGCGCACTCGTATACTGTCGCATACAAGCCCATAAAAAAGAACTACCCGCGCAGCAGGAAGAAAATGCACAGCAGCCCGATGCGCTCTTGCGAATGAGGGAAAAAAAAAGAAAAGCGGCACCGCGCGGCCAAATTCTGCAGCCTAATATACACAGACAGACCGTGTGTGTACAGTAGGCATTGGAGAAAAATGGAGTGTGTGAGACCTAATTTCCCGGCTGCAGGAAAGTGCACGTGCGAGCAGTGCTTTCTCTCGCAGCTCGTGAAAGCCCTTTTTACGAATTGCTCTTTATACGTGCCATTTGAGCAAAAGACGGCGGGGCGAAACATGACGCCGAGTTATAAGCTCAAAGTACACCGGCTGTAGCATATATACGCAGGTACATCTCTCTACATGTACGGCATTAGTATTTTTTTTTAGAGTCGACAGCCTCGTTTTGCTCCAACTCCCCTTTCCGATGCTTATATATATGTCGCCTTTACAGTGCCACTTGCATTTTCTTCTAAAATAGAATTATTTCCGTCGTTATCTTTAAGAATAAATTTAACGATGCGCCGAGTGTGACTTATTTTGTGTAACCCTTTCAGACCTAAATTATTCCGACGAGAAAACGTTTTCAACATAATTCGAGGATGATTCATGGTCATATTTTCAAGTCAATTTCTGTAATAAAATTATTTTTTGAATTTTCTCGTAAACATTTGAGTTTGTTTCACGTAACTATACAACAACTAAAGTGGTTGTTCTACATTCCAACGTACTTGGATCTGAAAAGGTTAAGAAAGATTGTATCTACGGAAGGCGAGAAGTTATATCTATTATCTGTGGAATCCTTTATCATTAGTCTAAGAATTTAATGGTCAAAGAGTAGGACGTAAGCCTCTAATTTGTCATACTTATAATTGTTTACATAAAAAGTTACGCGTGGTATGGGTAAAAAATAATTATGGAAATTTGGAATATTTTAACTGGAAAAATCTAATTTTTTTATTCCTTATTTAAAATACTTATTTTAATAATTTTAATTTTAATTTAAACAATAAATAATTGGTAAAATAATATATTGTACTTGAAACAATTTTCATAAGGCTTGAAGTACATCTCATAAACTTGGTGAATTAAAACGTATTTTAGATCGACCTGTATAGTTTTGAAGTACATTTCAAGTCTAATAACATTACTACGGATTTGTATTACAAAATATTATTATCATTACAAAAATATTATAAATATTATGTAGCACTCATTCACATACCGTTTAATTTTGTTAACAATTGATAGGTAAATCTCAATCAATGTCGGTGAAATCAGTTATGAATTATATTTCGATGAGGTATAGACTAATCTCAATCACACATCTCATCTACTTATGAAATATATTATCAAAAGCATTAAAACACAACAGTAACCAATCCATAAAAAAAACTATATTTAATTTGTCAATCTATTCTATTTTTCAGATTATATAGGAAAGCATGAAACTCCTGCGCATGACAACAAGACATTCCCGTCTGCGCAGCGACGATTTCTATCGTGAAAAATGTATTTCGCACAGAAATAAAAACAAAGTAGTCGCGTCGGGAAACTTTTCATCGTCGCGCAAAAAGAAAAACAGAAAAGTTATTCGCAGTCTTACACGGCTTCTCGAGCACAGAAAGGTTGTAAGACGTATACCCGGGCGTGCAGAAAGAGAGAGAGAGCGGGAGAGAAGTAGAGCAGAGCATGTTTACGTGCTTATATACGACAGGACGCTAAACATTTTCGTTTCTCGAAGCCTTAATCGTTTTTTCAACGTCGCTTCGTGTAGTCGCCGTATAGAGATATGTAGGCGCTCGAGGATGTCTCCCTTCGTTTAAAAAGAACGCCTGCACCGAGTCGACGAGATCGCACGTATATATATATATATATATATATATATACACGGCAGCGCGAGAGACGACGGGTGCAAGTTTTGTTTGCGGATGAACGATGCGTCGTATCTCCTCGAGCGAGCGCTTTAATCGTCCTCGCCGCGAGCTGCTCGAGTGATGCGAAAGAGTTTCGAAAAAACTGTTTGCGAGATATCGGGAGGATTATTTTGGAAAAACGAAATTATACATATAACTGATTTAATAACAGCTTGGGCCAGGAAACAGAGCATTAATTCACTGTTGATTCATTCGCTCGATCATCTATAACTAATAATTGCATGTTTCTACTATATACAAAACTGTATAATCTGTTGGGCCTGTGACAGAGTATAACGATCGAGGGGCGATTCACCTTGAGTATTGAAAATAAAAGCAAAGCAAAAAATCGAAATATATAAAAAACTTGGCTAGTCCATATACCAGTGACACCCTCTCGCGAACACGCAACCTGATCCATTTTGATATAACTTTATGCATTAACTCGTGCCTGCGATGCAAAGAGAAGCGCGCAGAGGTGATAAAAATCATCGCCCGCGTATAGAAAAGAAAAGATAAAAAAGGAACGAGTGCAGCAGGATGCACGCGCAAATTAAAGCGACAGGTATCGCGAGCGCGTGCAGAGGCAGGGGAGGTATGTAAAAAATGATAAAACTTGGTCGACAGAGACGAGAAAAAAAAAGATGGAAAACAGGCGGCGTAGAGTTAAGCCGACACGAGAAAAAGAAGAAAAAAGAAGAAAAAAAACCTGGAGGAATTTGTATATTCATCAGGTAGCGATCCTCGGTCGCGATATACTCGCACCGCCGCGCACCTCCAGGCCTCGCGTTGTGTATGTGTATATCGATTGTATCCGCAGGGGTTTACCGTCCTACACACATTCCACCTATATATACATGTACACTACGCGCATACCATCTATACACACACATGGAGGCATGCGGCGGGCGGGCGGCGCCTCGTCGTCGTCGGAAATCGCTTGTTCGAGGCGCGACGACCCCCGGGAAATAACGACATCGCAGAGTAGCTGCCGCCGCCAGCGTAAATATACACACGCGCAGAGGGGAGGCAGAAAGGGTGTGAGCTGCCGTTGCCGCTGGAAACTCGAGGCTTTCCTTTTTTTCCCTAGCGCTCGAGAGTGGCTAGGGCTGGTCTGCGGACCAAATACGTAGCTTTTTCCGTTTACCCACGTGTCGACGGTGGACAGTTTATAATGAATCCGATAGGTACTTCTCTCTCTCTCTCTCTCTCTCTCTCTCTCTCTCTCTCTCTCTCTCTCTCTCTCTCTCTCTCTCTCTCTCTCTCCTGTTTACTCTCTCGTGTTTGGTTTGCGATCCCGAGGTGAGATTATATCGCGATAGTGCGGTATAGCGCTGCGCTATGTAGAGGCCCCATGTTTCCCCTAGATTTTTCTGTAAGGCTTTTACAAATATTGCATGTATGTATTTGTACAGGATTATATTAGGAGGGGAATGTGTGTATCCGTCAGCGGAGAATTGATGTTTATAGTATTCGATTACTCGAGCCCCACGAGCGCCGTTATCCTGTATTAAAGTATATAGTCATATCGATAGTTGAAACTCTGTGTACAAGGCTTTTGTAAAGCTTCCGCTTAAAATTTCACTCGCACTCGCACTTAACGAATAAACAAAACAAGATGTATACAACAAATAAGAATCTGTACAATACTATTACAGTTACGGATTGAAATTCGAATTGAAAAACCATAAAATTAATAATTAAATAAATTGAAACCAATAGAGAAGTCTATATGAGTACATATATTTATATCTAATTGAATAAATATATATAGACATGTAGTGAAAAATCAAATTCCAAATATGCTAAATTTTCGATCTTACCCATAAACACGCATATCATCGGAGGCGATATTTCAAGCATATAAAATCGATTTCATTCCACGCGATATATGTTCACATAAGCTCCCGAAATATTTATGTGCTAGAGAAAATTCTATCCTTAATTTCGAGGAATCGAAAAGAAAAATGAAACAGTACATAACGCTAAATACAATTTTTTTCTCCTATCCATCAGCAAACGAGACTGCAGTTCTCTTACGCGTAATTAACAGTCCATCCATCACTTCTTTTGATTTGCTCTTTTTTCACCCCGCGATTAAGGAACTCTCAAGTGTTTCCGCGTAACGATTTTTTGTGCGCTCCGAGAGAATAAGAGAGTGGGGAGGGAAAGGGGACCAAAAGGATCCCTCATCGCCTCTAACGACTCTCAACGAGCAGAGAGAATCACACGATGGCGCAGAGGGAGAGAAAGAGCAGAGAGCTGCGAAAGGCGAGTCACACTGCATCAGTATAAAGAGGTCCAAAGAGTTCCTTCCCTTCAAGAGAGCGATTTCTATGCACTTTGATGGATATAGGATATCGTCAGTGACGGCAGCGTCGACAGTAGAAGCAGCTGTAAGCATAGCCTATGTGTATATAGAGGAGCAGGTCAGCTTTAACGCGCCCAGGCAAATAAGCCGAACGCGAAGCGGTGGCGAAGGGAGAGAGGAGAGGCTCGACTGCGGAGCCGAGGAATACGAGAGAGCGAATGATGCCATGCACGAGCCCGCGAGGGAGAAAGAGAAAGCGAATGCGGCGCCGGAAGGGCCAAGCGGAGGCCCGCGCTGACGTCATCCTTTGCCCGTATACACGAAAAACAGCGCAGACCAAGTGCGGATATAGAGGATGGATGGCGCACGACTCACTGCCCGCGGTAAGAGCCTCTTTGCGTGCACTATATACAGTCTGCTTTCGCAGAGAACAATTTTTCTGACTCATGCCTACTCCTTTGACGAATTGATCGAAATGTGTGCGTATACGCCGCTGTGTATATATCTGTTGTTGTCCCTATATAGCCCCTCTTTCGCTTTCGGAACTTTGATACTCGTTTTGTTACACAAAACATCAATATCTAACAATCTATATCTGCGGTAAATGTATCGAAAACTAATCTTTTATACGCATACATAAGAATTGATATACATTATAGTTCCAGATATTGATATGCAAAGTAATATTGATGGATGTATCATCGATATAGACATAAGTGAATTATTCGTTAAATGACTTTTCCGGTTTATATTATATAATTTTAAAAGAGAAAAAAACTAAAGACCTTCCCTACAGCATATATAATAGCAACACAAATAAACAAAGCCAGCCAATCATGGAAAGCCCTTATGTAATACGAAGCATCGAGCCCCTGCACAAAAACCGCACATTATTGGTGTAGGTGCGGGCTCTGCATCAAGGACTCGAGCAGACTCGCGGTGCCGCTCCACAATTTCCCACATGCATATAATCGACCTTTTCATTGAGGCGTGCACTTGAGGAAGAGCGAGGCGCGAAGGAGGAAAAAAAAACGCGACCGCCGCGCGTCTGCGTCTGCTCGACTTTTTTTCTCAACGACGCGCATATACATATATATAGACGAAGGGGTGTCGGGAGCGATAAGAGTATAACGCTGCACGCGAGATATACTCGTCGAACTCGAAGGGCTGACATTTACGACGGCTGACTACTGCTTCTTTCTCTCTCAGTATGTGTGTGTATATACCCTTGGACGTGAATGAACCGAGATTTATCGGCTCGTGCGCGCAGAGCGATTTTTTTTCCAAGAGAAACAGAGACTTGCTTTTTATTGTTTGCTGGAAAGGCTTTTGTTGCTTTGCCGAAAAGCGATGTGTTACGATTTTTCACAGAGCTCAGCCTTCGGAGCAATCTGATATTCTAGTTCTTTCATTTCTATGTACCAGTATTTTACGCGCGCGCTTTATAAGGTAGTAGTTTGAAAACTCAAGTGGTTCATTGAAACTAAAATATAAATTTGAAATATAAAACGTGCGCAGTGCCCCTCGCTGTGAAAAATTCATCATGAATAAAATGCTGCTCTTCGATATAGGAAACAATACCGGTATTGAGAGAAAAACACATTTTTAAAGATCTGCACGGTATATTTTCTGTTTATATTTATAAAGGAAAAGACTCAGACTTAACTTCGATATTTTCATGACGTCGCGCTTTGGTCATCATCCTTTGAAGTAGAATAGGTTTTGCAAATTTAGGTATACTCTTAAACTGTATATAGTTTTTCTTAATGTAGGTCAAATATTATTGATGTCGAAAATTTATACGTGTGCTCTTGCAACTTTCGAATACTGAAATTTCATTATATAAATTGACGAAATTGTACCGTGCCGATTAAACTTCGAGGAAAAGCTCATTAATATTCAAATAAGATTGCCTAGGTCTAAAAGTATATAGGACAACTAAATAGCAAGGCATTAACTAATAATAGAAAGTTCCGTAATGAATGAAGTTTCAAAAACAGCTGCCGCCGCGCATCTAATATAATAGTAGTGCGATTATCGACTGCCTACGCCGATTCTCAATATAGATAGCAAAACAAAGACCGGTTTATTAATATATATAAACTTGTAAATCTCTCTCACACAATAGCCGGAAATTAACTCGACATATTCTTTTCCTTATTTTTCAACAAAACTATACAATAACACCGATCTACGCTTTCGTCCAGCTAAAGTATAATTATAATTATATTTACCTTAACTTTTACGTTTGGCAAAAATCAACTCAGAAATAATACGTTATAATTAAAATCAGTTTGTTAGTAAACTGATTGCACTCCAAAATAGTCTGTCATGATTATAAAAGTTATATGAAGTCTTGGGAGTCTAAAGGGAAGCGAAGAACGCCGATATAGGGGAAAGAGTTTGTAAAAAATCGCAAAGTCTCGATGGAGCTCCAGTAATCTGCTGTAGCTTGCTAAATTAAGTTTCGATAACGAGCATCGATCTTTCACGATGTTTGCCGATGACGCCACTGCAGACAAAGCTCCGAGGAAACAAAAAATTATTAAATGCGATAGACTGACATGGGAAAAAATGGAAAATTTACAGCGTAACCGTTTTTTTTTAAACGACCGGATTAAGATTATACTAGATGTTGTAACTTTTCAGCTGGGATATTCGAATGAACCATTTAAAAAACTGATAAGCTGAAGAACTTTATGCCCTTTTTTTAACTTTACCCATATATTTAGCAATTATTTTTTATTTTATATTTTATATGAATATTTAGCTGATTAAAAAAGTTACATATTACATACGTTTGACGTTATACATGACGATTATTATCTTTTTAATTCGTTAGTTTGTTTCCTATACCTCGTTTTTTAAATTAAAAAGAATTTTCAACGATACCTATTACATGAAAATGTATACCTTTATGAAAATATAGAAATTTTAATTCATTTTTTAATTCATAGCTGTAACAAATATCAATGAAAATTTCTTTTAATAAAAAACACAACGTTAGTAATACGGTAAAAAAATATGAAATGCTAGACGGGCAAATTGTATGTTTAGCTGAAAATTAAAATGTATTTCAATACTTTATTATAACAGATAGATAAATACAAACAATTGAAATATGAGAAAACTCATCTTTGGGATGGTGATAAATTTTCTCGGATGAAACCAGATGATGATTTTATTATTTTTATCTTTTGTTATATTTAATTTGACATTTATATTATGCTATGTGTAAGGTATAAATGAAATTCTGTAAGCAACATCCGATACTTTTTAAAAATATTAAATAAATATACTTAGAACTATAACGCTACATTTCTATTTTTAAATAATTTTGATTTTCTTGATTATCATATTTAAATTTATTTTGCGCATCACAATGGTTTTCTTAATGTAAAGAGTATATAGACTAAGATTATATTAACATAAGATAGCTATCGTCTTTTTAAATTGGAGCTAATCAATCTGCCTCAATCTTTTTTTATTTTCGTTAAAATATACAAATTACATCCGCTTATCCTCATAATTAATACGAAATTGCGGATCTCTATGCGGATGAAAATACTACTTAATGATGATAAATCTTCAACACATGAAGATCGTCACGTTCAATCGACGCGAACGTTTTTTGCAAAGCAGAGTTTATGAAAACTTCTTTGTTTCTCTTTCGAATTTGTCATACTTGAGTAACGCGTTCAAGCAGCCGATTCTATTCCGTTGTTCTCTAGTTGTTCCTTCTTTGTTGATCATCATATTGTAGAAATATTATGTCCATTATACGTATTTTTCTAATGCACGCTGCTCTGGCGATAAATTAATCTTTTTGTCTTTTATCTGTGATTCAAGTTCGTGACGAATCCAGTTAATGAAATATAGTTTTTCTCGTCATCTTAAACTACGATATAAAATAATTTATTTAAGTACAATCAGAGTCGCGTGTTTCTCTTGTTCCGCAAAATGAAAAATATGACTGAAATTTGATATTGTTTGTAAACTACAAGTGATGAAGTGGTCTGTATTCAAGGTTGTGTATAATAGAGCACACGTAGAATGCTGCGCTAATAAATTTTACACTGATTCTTATTTATGAAGATAGACGGGGGTAGCGATAAAATTCAATCTATTAATAATGCCACTGCTGGAAATGTGCTAAATATATCGATGTTTCTGAATTCATAACTAATAGAGATATTCGTCTTTCCAAACTTTCTATTTTCACATGAATATAAATATTTATAAACAAAACAAGTAATTTCTTTTTATAAATGGAAAATATTATTAAACGTATGGTTAAAAGTTAAGGTTGGAGGTGAGGTCATTGGTAAATTATACACAATTAATTTAAATTTAAATAGCAATAAACGGGGGGTAGAAAGTGTCGCAGTTGAGTGCAGGTGCACGCACATAAGATAGAGATGTGGCAGAGCGACTCGAGTCGTCTGTGCGATACTTTCAACGACTGCGCAGGGGGTTCATAACACGAGTTCCTCGTTCTCAGCTGGTGCGGCAGCCTCTCAACACGTATGGCGAGTCTTTTGCCAAACTCGTACTGGCACAAATGTGCGCCGCGAGTGCCACCTCGTTTTCAGGCCAAAGTTCCGTAGGGTATAGGGCCGGACGCGTGAACCAGAACTTGGTATACAGCAGCAGCAGCAGCAGCAGCAGCCGCCGCTTCTCGATCCCCCAGTTAGCTCTCGCTTGCTTCGCCTGAGCTATACAGAGAGGCGCGCAAGTTTCGATGGAAATATGGAAATGTCGCTAACGAAGTAGTTACGACTCTTGCCAAGTAGTACACGACGGAGCACACAGTACGTTTACACGCTAGTTTCCCTGTACTTCTCTCTACCTCTTACCCCGTGGAAAAGTCAAGAGAGAGAGAGAGAGATACCGCGCGTGAGAGAGAGAAGAGAAGAGAAGAGACAATTTATTATGTAGTGTGTTTGTAAGAGACGAGTCACAAAGGGCTCAGGAGAGAGATAGAGAGAGAGAGAGAGAAAGATACAAAAGAGGATTCAACCTGCGGTGTATGCGAAAGAGAACTCCAAGTAACTGCAGTCGTAGAATTTAAATTTTAATCACGATCAAGAGGACGTGGAGCAGCCGTAAGACCAATTAAGAACACCGCACCTGATCCTCCTTTGCGGCATCGCATCCACGTGGATGGACTCCTTTTTATTCCCTGTCTTTGCGGCTTCCTGCACTTTTAACGTTGTTCCGATATTCAAATGTCAAGTTCGACAGGTATAATGCCAAAGCTTACAAGTGCTACGCGGATCGCGGTAACTTTGGCGAAATTCGTCAAGTTCTTATAGGTATTATAGAAGCCTTCCAAGTTTGTCGAACAATGGTGAGCTTCAAATTCAAAGTTAGACAAATCTATGTATTATTAATGAATCTCAAATGTCTTAAGGCATTAAGGCGAGATGACAATATTCGCTAATTATTCATTAAGAAGTGCCTACAAAGTTGGTTGTGCCTTTATCAATTGACTTCACTTATTGCAGCGCACGAAGTAATGATTAGCTAAAGTTTTTATTAGTCATGCATTTGTCTCGATACTTGCACGTAACTTCGATGAATCATCCATATATTTCATGAAATGTTAACAACAGCCATTAATTAGTATAAGTATCAAGCAGGAGGCAAATATATGGCTATTCAACCGCAGGTATATAGTGTTGTGAAATTTCATCTTCCGCCAAGTCCATTGTTCTCCGTAAAACACCTGTCCAACTTTTGCCTAAGTATTCCGGCAGATTATATATACTCCGTAATAGATTGTATTTGCAAGGCATTAATCGTGCATACATTTTCCCGAAATAATTTTGAATATAAAGCTATATCGAGATCGAGTTTTGATTAAAATTTAAGTGTCCCCTAGAACGAGGACTTACAGCATTGTTTCTCAACCCGTATTAGCACACTGTTGTATTATAGAACGTAACAAAGTTTGCACAGTATAGTAAAGCTTGAGCAAAGGAGTACAAAGGACTGGGGACATTATAGAGATAATTAATCTGATATGAAATTTCAAACTTTTCAGAACCCCCTTAGAATTATTTTTAACACACCAAAGATTGCCAATTTAATTTATTATATTCTTTGTAGTGATACTTAATGTTTATGAAAAGTGAAGTGACATTAAAATTAAAATATGCTAGAACTGTTTATTTGCTACATCATATTAGTGACCTTTTGACCTCACGTTGAATATATTTGAGATGCAGTACTGTCGTTCGGTAAAGATTTTACTTTTTTTAAATTTAGTTAAAATTACGGATAGAAATGAAAAATAATTTTTTTACGAATTTTGAAACAAATATTTAATGCCCAAATGATACCACATTATAAGTTCGTGTTTATTCACATTATCTATAAAAGTACATTACGATAAATGTTCATAGGTACATAAATATAAAAATGTGAAGCTTGTACGAAAAGTACATCTATCGCGAGGATTTCTTCTCACGGATGGAAACTAATAAGCTACATGCAAAATGGTATTTTTCTCAAATCGCCCCCCACGTAAAAGATTAACACCTCTACCCGCTCCGAAGAGCTTTGAAATTTCTGCACAGACAATCCTCGCGTATTATATACGATATCGAATAAAAAGGCTCTTTGAAAAACTATGTAGCGACAAGGCGCGAGCTTATTGTCGGCAGCGCGGGCGTTTGGTCTCTCCCGGCCGCATTAAAAGCACCTGGCGTTCCATTTACTTCCGGATAGAGAGAGACAGAGAGAGAGAGAGAGAGAGAGGAAAACGAGGCGCGCAACTCGAGAGCGGAGACGTCCCGCTGCTACTCGCGCGCGCGCGCCTGCAAATGAAAGTACGCGATCGCACGGGGCAGGTGCAGTCGCGGCGGCTCTTGATAAAGAGCGCTTGTGCCACCTTCCTATGCTCTCCGTTGGTGTATAAGCAAGGAACGAGCTGCTGCCGCCGCGTGCAGCCGCGTTCGCACTATGTACGCGGGAATTGGAGATTGCGCTCCTCGGGAGGGCCGCGGAGGATTTCATTGGAGATAGTATTGTGATTTTAGGTGCTGCATGCTCGTAGGATTATTTTCTCCTCCTCCTCTCCTGACTGGATTCAATTTTATCTTATCGCGGCGGCACAAATGTGTACACGTGGTCTTCATGATGTGTTGAGCTGTGTGCGTTTCTCGAGTGTTTGTTTACTCTCTCTCTCTCTCTCTCTCTCTCTCTGCTTCAAAAAGCGCAAGATTACTCATTGCTTTTGTATACAGTATTTATAGAAATTACAAAATAGTGTAGATCTTGTACGATACTAAATTCCAAGTGGTACAAGATTATTTTTTTTACAATCTGCACACAAACTATTGTTTCAGTCCTGAAGATGAAGATAAGCCATTTTAAGAATTTCATCAAATAAATAGTTAATCATTAGGGTAGTCGTTCCGTTATACATATACCGAATACAGCTCTCGTGTATACCATAATATAGAAACAGAAATGAATTCTAGCATATCGCAGCGTCTTGTGGTAAATATACAATATCACGTCGTAATGAAACTAATTTCTCTTCCTATTAAATCATTTTTTGCAAAAACCTTTATTTTCGCGTCTATATAAGTGCAGAGACAAGAGCAGTTTGATGCTTATATGCAGCTGAGCATCCAAGTAAAATCACGTGGGAACGAGAAACTTCATTAGACCTATATTCTCTCAGCAGATCCAAACCAAGCAAAGGAGGAAAAAAAAGAAAATACATATCAGCCAGACTACAAATAAGACATCCTGCGGCCCCCGTAAATTGGATCTCTGAAAGGCGAATATCTCGTTCGCTTAATTAAATTCTTGCTTAATTGTTCGCGTCGCCATACCCGAGAGAGAGAGAAAGAGAGAGAGAGAGAGAGGGGGGGGGGAGGAAGAGAGAGAGAAAGAGAGAAAGACAGAGTTCAAACTGAAAGTTCAGAGCTTAATATTCATCAACGGCTTAATCATGACAATGATAATGGGAAAGCGACCGGCAAGCTTCTGGTTGCAGTCCACGAAACAAGACTCAATGCGACGTGGTGGAACCTATCTTTCTCTAATTCATCTTCCCATGTTTGTTCTCCACCTTCTCGCTGATGGATAGGAGTGAGAAATGAGTGCCTACATTATAACGATTTCTGGCCACGTGCATACGTATAGGACGATGCGACTTTTATGGGTAGAAGGTGTGCGTGGGATTCAACGAGGTGGGAAGAAGTCGTTTCGCTTCTCTGCGATGTATACGGGAAAGTGAAACTCATCAATGGAGATGAATGCCTTGCAAATTTGACGATGATAATGCAATTAATCTTTATAGGAAACATTGACACATCAGTTATATACTCAAGCTTCGGCTAAATCAAATATTCTCTAATTGTTCTGTAATTGACAATTATCATGATGTGGAAAGAGTCAGAGAATGAAAGGAATTGAAGAAGATCCGTAGTAATGATTGATAAAAGAAACGGAGACTGGACTACTACTGGCGCATACTTTGATTGCATGATTTATAGTGTAGAGGCAGGCCGATTTCGCAGAAAAGCGAAACGATTGCGAGCGCGCGAACCGAGCAAAGTCACCCGAAGGACGTCGCGACGATCGCTGCTGCTGTTGCGTTCTCGATTCCCATTCGGTATTAAAGCGAGAGCGAGCCTCGAGAGGCATGAGTTTTCTTACTTAAACGAGACATGTGCACACAGCGCGTGTGAGCCTCTGTAATTGCTAGCACGTGTGTGTATATATGTGGCGCCCAGCTGTATATAGTTGCTGCCGGTGCATGCACACCTATATAGTTAAGAGGAGACGTAGTTGCCCCATGGGTCGATGCAAAAGGGTCAGAGAGAGAGAGAGAGAGAGAGAGAGAGAGAGAGAGAGAGATAGAGAGACAAGAGAGACTAGAGCCGGGATTATACACCCAAGACTTTATCTTCCGCGGAAGCGATTTACTAGCGGAAGGCACGTATATTTGGACTCTATAAATTCGCCTGTAATTGAGGCGAGTTCACGGTAGACCGAACATTTCCTATTCATTTTCTTACAGGATCTCTTTCATTGATTTTTTTAAAAGTTGTGTACTGCTTTAACTAATAACTGTTGCAATTATTGAATGCTTTTTACAAATCAGATAGAATTATTAAAAATTCTTTGCAATTTTTAGTAAAATTTTATAAGGTATTACCTGCTTATGTAAGTACAATCTTAAGAAAAATGCTGCGCAATGAGTTCGACTTCACTTAACATTTATGCTGTTTAAAGCTTGTTTTGAGTATAAACGATTCCTGCAAACATATATTATATATATACCTTTATTTAAAGCATCAATTACATTTTTCAGCCTTGTAACAGTTTTCTAACAGCTTTCATAAATTATTTGCACAATTATCGCGTCGGTTTCCATCACTTTTTGTAATAATCTCGAAATTGCTTAATCGTGAATTTCTGCAGCATTGCACTGGCTATTCGATACGCGACCACGAGCTATACCATGTGCGCGAAATTGTCCTAGTGACAGAGAGGCAGAGATAACTATAGAGAGTCAGAGAGAGAGAGAGAGAGAGAGAGAGAGAGACCGAGAGAGGAACTTATGATTGACGTCCAGACATGCTTGGTTATACGCGCCAGCTTACTCAGGCACGACGCTTAATTAACATTAATTAATTTGCTTGTTATTCCTATAGATTTTATTTAAATTTTTTCAGTAATGATTCACATTGTTTCTATAGCGTCAGTCAATTAAAATTATTATAAAATATTGCATTTATTCAACGGTACATAAAATTGTATACGGATGCATGTTATTTTTATTTCTTTCGAATAATATAAATCTTGCGGTGTAATGCGAGCAGTGTTAATGCACGTTTGAAAAAATTGTGTTTTAAAAGCTTTGATTTCGAATGTATATTACTACTACGATATTTGTATCTATGCACCAATAAATTACAATCTCCATTTTTTGAAGAGATGGAAGTTTTTCGCAGTAGGTATTTAATAAGTTTCATGCTTTTCACGAGAAGGCCATAATTCATTTTCACAAATAAAATAAAATCTGCACGGATAAAGGCAAAGCTATTTCATCGTTTCGGGATAAAAAAAGTCACCTCTATAACTAAACCGCCGCGTGCATTCATCATTGCCGAAACATATAGAGCCAGACAGAAAAAAGCATCGAGGCTCGCAATATGCATTGTCTGCGTTACATTGGCACACCGGGAGTGAGTTTTTCTTGAAGCGCGCTTTAATCCTTCGAATCATAAATCTCTCTTTACATACAATGAACCTTTGAAAATTTATTTTTAGAAAACTTAATTCAAGGCAAACCTAACACGTAGAATAACGAGGTAGAAAGAAAGGATTTTTTGTTATTCTTTAAGTTTTTAAACGATGATGCTTGTAAAAGTAACGTACATAAAATCTTCCCTTGTTAATAATAAAAATATTATCACTATAAAGACATGAAACCACATTGACATTCAATAAGTTCATCTGACTGATGTTTAGAATTTTGAAAATAAAATAATTTAGTTGAATAACATTAAAACAGCTGTTACGTTATTCAGTTCGAATTAGAGCTATTTTCATTGTAAAAGTGTCTCACCACGAAGCAAAGTGGCACAGTAGTCTAAATGAGGCATTTAATACACGACAATAAAAATCGTCGATGAGAAAAAAGAAGAAGTGCATAATATAAAAGGAAGCTGGCGCAAAAGCTATAGGACACGGCGAACGCGAACGGCCCGAAAGAGAAGAAGAGAAAAATGAGGGGAGCATCAGAGAAGACGACAACGAAAAATTATGACGACGCGCAGTCGTAGGCGCGACTGCTCGTGAATGGCCATTTTGTATACGAGCGTGAACACAAACACACACACACGTATAAAGCACATGTGTCGCGGCGGCACTTCCTGCAGTTAACGACCTCGATCGCATACACACGCATACATAAATGCCGTGAGCGGGCGCGGGTCTTAATGGTTTCGAAGTAAGACGGAACATATTACTTGAGGCGGCGGCAGCAGCAGCAGCAGCAGCAGCCGCCAATCGGAAATCGCAAGAGCTATAAGACGAGAGAGAGGGAGAGAGAGAGCGCGACTCGCATAGCGACGTTGACCCCTGGCTGCGTCGCCGCTGCCTGCATGGCTAAAAAAGCGCCGAGTGCGCCCTTGGGACTCGCTGCTACGGAGAAAGCGGGAGAGCGCGAGATCTATGAAGGACTTTTTGCTTTCTTCTGGGCGGCGCACTTTTTGTGAAAAGGAAGCCCGATTCACGGAGATTTTCACATCCGCCAAAGTTGTGCTTCTGCCTTGATGTTTGTAGAAAATGCGAATGGATTTATATCGGTTGTTTTTTCTTCGCGGCGCAGTAACTTTGAGTTGAAAGCTGATTGATGGGACATATATGTTTCCTTTCGCTCGCGTCTATATCATAATATATAGAGATGCATTTTCGTAAATTATAAATACACGCGTATATTATCCACCTGCGTTCATATGATTGTTTCTTATAAATTAATGCACGAAGAAATTTATCATAGATGAAAAACTTTTATTATACAGATAATTTACTAAATCACTGCCTATAATGTACGATAAACAAATGATTTCAGAATAACTATAAATACTGAATGAATCTTCCTGTTACGCGCTTCATAGATTTCACTAATAGTATACTTGGAAACAATAGCACCGATTGTAAGCTGTTGTCGAGCTGTCTGTCTGTAGATGATTCTAAAAATGTGAATCAATCGTGCGTTATGTGCGAGTACAAGGGTTTGTATATGAGTATTGAATGAATGAAAATTAGCCAACTGAAAATGTATAATATAAGGCCCTCTTTTGCTTACACATGCGATGTGTGTAGCAGTGTTTAGTGAAGTAGCCGATTGTCGTTCAATTATGAGATTGGTATAAAAAATAAAATGTTTCGTTTCGTCTAAAATCAAATGAACTTAAAATCAGTTTGGTTTTCCCACTCAATTAAAAGATCTAAAAATAATTAGTATAGCAAAAATAAATTTTCCCGCGCGAAAAGAACCGCCAAAGTCAGGGCGATCTCTCGCGGCCTTGAACAAGGTCGAATCAACGTGACTCAGAATAAAAATCGCAGGAAATCACGTATATATTTTCACGGTGAGTCACGTTTCACTTTTACGTCAGGCGCGCGCAATATCAAGGTGTTCCATAGGATCATCACCGTGACCGTCGCCATAATTTGTCGCGAGGAGATTCTCACCGCGCTATACCCATATGTACCTGTCAACATTCCAGAGCACACGCACGCACGTACCCCGGCCCTCATAAAAAATCGTACGCACGCTTACGCGTACAATATATCGCGCATCGAAAATGGAATGCACGAGCCAGGGGACCGCCAGCGATGTATCGTCAGGCGTCGTCGAGCCGATAAAAGACAAACGCGACGATCGGTTGGCGCAATCGAGAGGCGAACCGCTCGGGCTATTCCTCCCGCGCCCTTAATTCCGCTCTCTCTCTCTCTCTCTCTCTCTCTCTCTTCTCTCTCTATCCGTTTCTCCTGCCCTCGTCCCTCGCATTGCAGTCATGAAATTGCTTCTCGGTAATCAAGCCCCTGCCAGACTATATCGATCCTGAATTCACTAATGCCGAGAGCGGCACACAGCTCATTCCCGCGACGCCCCTATATATATAAGTATACATATATACGCGTGAGGAGGAAAGCTTTCTTCGACTTCACCCTCGGGAGTTTGGACCAACGTCGCGGGCGCAAGAGGCTGCCGAGAGTCTAGGACCAGCGAGACGAGATTATGCAGTCGCTCTTGAGTTATATAGGGACCGAGACGTTTTCCTCGTTGTAATAGTCGAGATTTTCTTCGTCCGAGAGACAACGGACGATAGCTATGCGCGACGACTTGGACTCAATAAGAATGGATAGAGCATTTTCGAAATGTCGAGACAGTACGACGGGTTTTCTTATTATACGTGCAATCTGCATTCCAAAATGTTCTCTTAGCACTTTACTTAATATCATTTGAATCTATAACTTCATATGCTTCAATTTTAAAATTATAATAATAGGAATACATAGTACCGCTGAAAACACTTTTAATTGATTATTATATAGGAAACTAATGTATAATGACAAAGAGATATTGTTATTGAATTCTTTTCTTCTTATAGTACAATTTATAACTATATTTAAAATAGATTACAAAATTTCGAGAAGATTGAGAGGCGCACTGTCCAAT
Organism: Megastigmus stigmatizans; assembly: GCA_900490015.1. Classification (NCBI taxonomy): domain Eukaryota; kingdom Metazoa; phylum Arthropoda; class Insecta; order Hymenoptera; family Megastigmidae; genus Megastigmus; species Megastigmus stigmatizans. Next base: position 41,861 of record UELV01140117.1, read on the forward strand.
CATTTCAAGTCTAAAAATAAAAGCAAAGTATCCTATATATAACCAATAACTTGCAGCCCCTTTTTCTCTAGCAGCTCTTCAATTACTCGAATGAAAGGATCCGCCTGTAAGAAGCAATTCTACGATCGCGAACAATAAAAAATGTAACTCTAAAGGCGGGAAAAACGGCGAGCAGTAGCGAGAGAGAGAAAGAGAGAGAGAGTATCTATACACAAACTTATCGCGTATAATTCCAAGATGGGTAAGTATAACGAAGACGGTGAGAGAAAGAGAGCAGAAATAATATTAAAGAAGCGGAGAGCGAAAGATGCGCAGCAGCTACACAGCGAGATAAGACGCTGACGTAAAAAAGGATAGTATCTATATAGCCAGGATACGCGGCGCGGAAATGCAAAAGCAGCAGCGAATAATAAAGGAACAAAAAGCCAACCGTGCAATGAGGGTTTGAAAAAGGCAGCACGCGCCGTGTGTGCTCGTAAAACAAAGGGAAAGGATATATAGGAGTAGGAAGGAAAAGAAAAAGGGGTGAAATCGAATGACTGAGCAGAAGCAAAGGCCGCCAGGCTTGAAATGTCACAGCGGCGTTGTAAGGAAATGAAATGAAAAAAAAGTATAAGTGAAGTTTATTAGGTATCGCATATTGGCACATGCGCCAAAAATCTGGTCAAGGCTGATTCTTATATATCTGCCGTTATAAAATACCGCATTCTTATGCACGCGACTTATTCGTATGTAGCACTGAAATGTTCGATGAAGCATTGAAAAATTAGTGTAATATAGCAATGAAACGCTTCTTTATTGAGTGAAAATAATAGATTCCAATCATTACCAGGAATAAAAATAGGGAAATTTGAAAGTGTAAAAGTGTCTCGGAATACGAGAGAGCTTTTTATTTTTATCATTCGCATACTTAAATAATAACTTTCCCTCTCCTCGCATCCTCTGATATTCTGTGATAGGAGTAGGTTCGCGTGTGCGAGGGCATTTTATGTGCGTGTCTCGGAGTAGAGACGCGTACATTCTCACATTGCAGTGCCTGAGTTAGTATATAAGAAGCGCTTATCAAACGACGCTTTAAACCTTAAAAAAGGAACGTCTCGCTACAAAGAGTAAAGGCGATATTAAAGGGATTAGGAGAAGAAGCCGACGGAAGGGCTCCGCGCAAGGTTTAAATGCCTTAAGTTGACTTATGTGCTATCCCTTTGAATTCATGGGCTTTGGCCGTACACGCGATACTCCACTAATTCTGAAAATCTGTAAGTCGGGAATTAGCTAAACTTGAATATATTAAAGTCGGAATTTTTCTAAAAATTGTACTCCGGCTAGCAATAAGAAAGATGCTTTAAGTGAATTGTTGGTTTTAAATTATATTCTTGCATGACTATACTCATTATGGATGTGTGTATGATATGTCATTGTAGCAACAAAAATTCAGAACAATCCTGGACGAAAATGTGTAATATTAACGCATTTAATTCATATAATGGCTTTTGTATGTTCGGCTAATCAAGTATAATATTACAAATACCAATTGCTAAATTAACTGTATACATTGATTGGATATTACCGTAATGATAATGCACAGATTACTTCATTTTTATCTGGAAATTTTATTGTAATTAACTAAAAGCTATAACTGCCTACTATTTACTTCGTTAATACTTTCTACAGATGATGATAAAAAATCATAATAACAGCATTTATGCTTTATTAGTGACTAATGATTTTCCTTGTAATTCTTGAACGAATGACACGTTTAAGTAGTTATTACGTTCTTATTTTTTATTGCACTATTATTTAAAAAAAATGCGTATAGCAATGTTTCTTTTTATACTTCAATTATGGTTAATTTATACAGAAACTGTTCTTCATAATAGTAGGAGTTTAAAGTTTTTATTTTACACTCTCGTGATTCATGAACCGAAGAAGTATAAATGTTTTGAAAAAAAAAATACATGATATTTAAAGCGTACTCTCCTTTATGATTTAGTTTGTATTGTGCTGTTTGTATTTTTATGGAGAACGAGACATAATTTAAAAATTGGTAAAAAAGCAGATTATCATTTAAAAAGTAAACTGCAAACAACATGAATGTTTCTTTAGTGTAACAGTGATATGTTGTTGTTATTATCATGTTAAATCAAAATCAATTCTTAGATACTTGATTACGTAGTTTAACGTGTTTGATCTAAAATAATGTTTAAAATAATGTTGATCCTTCTGCCTAGTATAACTGAAAAGCTATAATACAAGGAAAAAATGCATAACTGGGACTGAGCTGTTTTAGTTGCACTCCGGAGTCATGTTTATAGAAGATTATAGAAAATAAAGTGACTAAGGAGCAACAAACTGCAGAAAACTTAACTTCAACATAAATGCAAAATAGCAAGTTTTTATAGATATTTAATTCTTTTCTTTCAATGTTTGAAGTTCATTTTATGTTCGAACAGTCCAAAGAGTCGGAAATAAAATACTGCTAAGGTGTGTTATAAAAAAAATTCAAATTATGAAGAGGTAAAATTGGCATAGTCACATGTACATTATATCAGAAAATGTAGATTTTCTTACCAATGATGATTAGCATTGCTAAAATTAAAAAAAAAACTTATATGGGCGTATACGTAGAATTTTTTATTTTCGATTTATCTACCATTTAAATCTGGATACTTTACAGTAAAAACTCGTTTAATGCTAACACTTCGCAAGGGACTGTAACGCCGCTCGATGAAAAAGGGGCGGACTATGCGCAGTATAAGGATTACGAAATGTGAAAAACTTTTGTGATAGTTTATTTCGTTTGCGCGCAACGGCGTTCAAAATGAAAATTGTCTTTTTCACTTTAACCTTTTCTTCTCATACTCGTGCAGTGATTTTCGGCACTGTTAAGAGAGCAGGAAAACGACTCGACCTCTCGTCCCTGTATCTGGCGTAATGCACATATAAAAGACTCGTTGACCCTTTCTGCCTTTTTCGCTTTCTCTCTTTGTGAACTATGAATATCTGAATGTATGATATGCAGTAGCTTTGAATAATTTTTGAAAACTGCAATTCTTGATCTATTTGAGCAAACCAAAGTTTATTTTTTTGTATCACTAAAAATCAAATTTATTTACCATGCTAGATTTTTTAAATTCATTATAACATTTCTTTTATCCTTATAATACAGAGAAATGTTGTATTTAAAATATACATATATTGACAATTATTTCGTAATAATTTTAATATGGTGAATAATTTTAATGTTTGGTAGTGCAAAAACAAACATTGGCTTGTTGAAATCGACCAAAAATTGTAGTCTTTTCGTCACTAAAACGCTCAACGTAGTATTAAGATAAGAGGGAAATAACTACTTCAAGTTCTCATATTATGGAAACTTTTCTATTGAGTAGCAGAGTGGAATCATAGTGATTATTCACCTAAATGTACAAAAATTCTTGCACGCGCACTAAATAAATTGTGATTCAGACTAACAAAATATATTGATGGCTATGATGTATTTGCTTTGCTACTGTAATTCTTACTAAATAATGTTAGCAGTGTACATTAAATTTTAAATAATTGCTTAAAATCGATGTAGCCATTATATCTATAAGCTCTGTGGATGATCGGACTTGAAGAAGGCAACAAAGTTTGCAGAAACACCGTTTTTAATTTAATAATAACATTGATTTATTGTTATCGAAAAACCTTAACATGATAAATAGTTCTTCTTATAAAGAAAGTGAAATGAAAAAGTAAGTATATATTTGCACAGCAAACATAAGACATATTAATATTTCCAATTCTAGCTTCATTGACTCTACAACTTCGGAGCTGAAAAATTCAAGAAATATAATATATCTTACTGTCTGTTTCATCTCGTGATTTCTTTCAGAGCACTGAAGAGGAAATAATTCACTTTAGCATTTGACTATCCCGTACCCAAGCACCTGTGACATGCGAGGAACGTATGACTAAGGGGAAAAAAGTCTGAATAATCTTCGTGAATACAAGAAATTTTTCTAAAAGGAAAATTCATATGCAAAAGTAATATCTCGTACAAGGCATACATTTTTACATTTAAAAAAGAGAATCGCGTTTACTGCTAAAATATCATGCTAAACAAAATGTAAAATGTACAAAAAAATGTACAGTGCCTAAATATTTGATAAATTATAAACCACATATGTGCATGCAGATGTTAAGGTATTTTAATCTATTATAAAGTTCTTTAAAAACACTTTTATACCATGTGTTAAATTAAAAAAATTTAAACGCACGTTTATCTATTTATTTATAGAGTCAAATGATTACACATTATAATGAGTAATAAGGAATATATAATAGTAATCAGTACAAATACCCTACGTTTATAAAAATTATCAATACATAAAAATCACATAAATGTAAAAATTATCAAATGTACCGACGCAAAGTTCATCAGATTATATTGTTTTTAAACTGGTACGATAAGCTTAACCATGAAAATCAACTCATTTAAAATTTAAAAGAAGCGGCAATTATCCTAAGAACTATAGGATAACCATTAAATTAAAACTTTGTGCATAATGTATGATTCATCCATAAAAATAATGGAACAAATTTAAAATTAAAATGAGTAACTCTAATTACGCTAGAGTTGAAAAAAAAAAGCAAAACTTGAATTTAAAAACCGATAGTCTGGCCTTACTCCGATCGACTAACTTTTTGTAAGTTTCGCAGCCACAACAACAAGCATCATAATCCTGGTTCTAGAGCGAGAAACTTCCAGTAAGCTTCGTTGCTGGTAGCGCTTTACAAAATTTTTTTCAAACCCTTTGCTCAATTATAGTCGGCTATATACTCCGATATCGGATACTGCAAACTCATTATATCGAAGCGTGTCTACTTCGTGCTACATCGCATAAGAAAAAAGATTCTAAGTGGTATTTATCATAATTATAATGAAATCTAGTTTGAAAAGCTATTTATAATTAATGTTTGAAAATGAACATTTTTGAAACTACTAAATTTCTTTTAAAAAATATTAGCATATTGTTGGTTATGTCAACGTCTTTTTTTTTTGTATGACAATTTTAGAAATATTTAACTTGATTGTATCATCGATGCTTTAATAAACAAACTCTGAAGTAATACTTTTATAGATTGCTATCCAATACTTTTGTTTATTATAAACATGTGCCCGGATGCCGGTACATGTGTACTGCATATGTGGATGTATATATATGAAAAGAAATATTAATTTTCGATATTAATATATTTCTTTGGGAAACGAGTATCACGGAAGAAGTAAAAGAAAGATATATAACATTCCAATTGTAATAAACGGTGAGCAAAACGGCATAGGTAGGTGTATTTTTACAGTGTCTAGTGAATCGTTCACTAGTGTATAGAGCTGTATAGAGGACGTTACTACTTCTAGGTCGAGGTTTTTTATTGCCAATTGGAAAGAGGGTTAGCCTGTGGCTTTTAGCTTTAGTGCAAGTTGTCATTTCGGAAATGGTAGAAAAATACTAGCTAAAAGCTCTCTTTATTTTTTCCACTTCACCGTAAAGCTACCGGATTTGTACTGATGGTTTGTAAGTAATATTTAAAAAAAGAAAAACATTCCTTCGGTAAAAATTTTATTCATTATCAATGATAATGAATGAAATCCCCTGAAACTTATGCATTCGAACATTGTAAGGCGGTATAGCAGTTGACTAATTGTGTTTTTTGAGTTTCCATACAATCCACCATCTACAATTAATTTCAAGATAATGAAATGCGAATATATGTGCAAAATCCTACGCAGACAAGTTCGGTAAATCCATTGTATAAATTTTAATGGTCGGTGAGGTCATTGACTTTCTCTTTTGAAATTACATTCAACTTTAAAATACAAAAGTGTTTTATAGTCACAACAATATATAATGCTCAATAAACATATAGTTAATTATTGGCGTTGAATTTCCTTTGTATCTTTATTTCATTTTTTT
>UELV01140119.1:0-13519 GCA_900490015.1 Megastigmus stigmatizans
TATGAACTAAAACACCCTTTAGTAGAGACCTTTAGGTACTTGTAAAAAAAATTGCAAATGAAAATATTAATAAATAAAAAAGTTATAAACATTTTTGCCCACTGGGGGGTCTAAAATACCCCATGTGTCATTTATGTTATTATTTTGACGTGTGTCAGTTAAGGGTTAAAAAAAAACGCTCAGATCCTGTTCAGATTATATTATTTTCAAAATGCAATAAATCATGACAAATATTAAAATTAGGATTTCAACATAAAGAATGATTCCTATTCTTTTATTTTACACCTTTTTACAAAAGTTATAAATTGTTGCAATTTCGAATGGTTCAAAAAAAGGGCATTCTATTAATTTCATCTAATTTCATATATTTCTCAAAGATGTCTATAAAAATTGAGCTTTGTAGACAGAAAACAAATTAGAAAGTTAAATAATAATGGGATTCAAATTCCTAATAAATATACTTGAATTCCCCTCAAGATATGAGCTACTAATAATTCCGTCGATCTTTTGATTCGATTGAAGATACGGTTGTATTTTGCAGGAGTTTCAAGACGCTCGATGTAAATTATTTAATAAAATTTTGATTTAATAACTATCTGCAGACTTTGAAACAATTATTGATTTCAGCTGGCATTTAGAACGTAGATATAGTTTTTTGTCGAATTCTCTATTGTGCAAAATAATTAGCAAAATAAAATAGAAGGTTTCCATAAAGTTGTGTAATAAGTTTATTAAACTCTGGATTATTTAACTAAATTATTCTGTTTATTTTATCTGTGACCTACTCTGAATCTTTTCAAGTATACTTAGCCTCAACTCAACCTTTAGACCACCGCTTTGCCACTATAGTATATTGGTCGAACCTTTGCCCTAGTAGTCTAGAAAACATATATATATATGAATTTTTACGCTAGAAGTTGTGACTTCACGACGTCAAAAATATAGCTGCGGTCTAAATGTTAAATAAGGTTAAGTTTATTGAACAATATAAAGGAAAACCTTTGAGAGATCCAAATAAAAGAGGAAAAGTACAAAATTTATATCATCTTACATCAATGGGAAAGTTCAAAAAGATTGATTGAAAATTGTTGAAAATTCTCTCTTCTTTGTATACTCGTCTGTTTCTACTTAGATGTATGAAGCATATATTTATCATCTCGGTCTTTTTTAAACATTTCCTGTCGAGTCAAGGGGCTAATTTTTTAAAATTAAACGTCTTTATATACTATAAATGATAGTGCAAGTTACATATGTTTTAAAATAAGGGTCAATGTGAGATCCTCCTTTGTGTTAAACATTGCCTTTTTGAGCTAAGTAGTAGTTTGTTTTCAGTAAAATAACATAGGGATCAAGCAATGTTAATAGTACATACATACATACATACATATATATAATAACATACTATTGCCGTTTAATCTCGCAATATTATTATGAAGATGCGTAAGGTACGCGTCCTGTCCTGTCCTGTCCACGAGACGCAAGAGCATAACGCCACATACATATACTTACTTCCTATCGACTTCCTATCGACAAAACGCGGCGGCAGTCTTCAGAGCCACGCAGAAATATCCAGTACCAATCGTCCGTCGAAAACTTACGCTTAACTTGCGTCCCGCTCTCTCCGCCAACCTTTCGCAAGCACATCACCCGTCTACCTAGGATTCCCGCGGATTCGTGTGTAGTCGTCGAAGCGCAGCAGCTATAATTGACCTCTCTCATCATAATAGGTTAGGGTTATCGCTTCCTTCGACGCTGCTCGCCAGTTGGGCCCGCGCGGATAGGTACACACGGCGGCTGCGTGTGTGCAGTAGCGCGGCGACAAGTGACGATTCTCATCTTGCGGGCCTCCGCGGCCTGGCTAATTATTGTGTAACTCCCGCCGCCGCCGCGCCTTTCACAATGCGATGCACCGCAGGCTGGAGTTGCCGTACCGCTGCAGCAGCATCGTTGCTGTCGTTGCGTCCTGCGCGCGCCCGTGGGATATATCTCGCATTCGGCATTTCATAACGGTATATGCAGCGCAGCGAGAGAGCTGCGAAACTTTATCTTTGGATATATATTGAGATTCCTGCTGCTGCTGGTTGCATTATGGTATATAGCTAATTTGCCTCGCTGTTGTGCAGTGTGCCGCAGCCTCCGCGTGTGCGTGTGTCAGAGCTGAATAATTAAGGCTCGCTGTGCGTTTTATTATGATGCGAGGTTGGAAAAGAATTGATTTGAACAAATGGGAGTTGCCTTGAGCTTCGAGAGATGCGACAGTGGACTTTCTTGGGAATTGTTTATTATTCAGGAAAGTTTTTGAAACACGGTTCATTTTTGAAGCTCACATTTTAAACTGCTCGATATATATATATAAAATTCTTTTCCAACGCTTAGACATCCCATTTTACGTAGATCTCAAAAGAATTCATAACTAAAGAAAGTAATTTTATCATATTTTCCACATACTCAGCACTATAAAACTGAAAAATTTAGAATTGCAATTAACTTTATGTTTTATAAAACTTAATCGTTAAAAAGTAAAAAAAAAGAATATCAACAAAAATTATTCGTTATCTTGAACTTGAAAAAAAGTCAGTCAAACTCGAATAAAGCTGATGATATAAGATGAGAAAGTAATATATACATTGACTCGAGTAAAAACAGTCATGACAGTCTGACATGTGGTCAAACAGCTTAAAATTTAAAGGTACATTATTTCACGTTGCAAGTTATATTTGATTACATTATTACATTTTTACAGAATATGGATCATGTATTAATTCCCTGTATACCTATACAGGGAAATCTCGCATTTGTCTCTAAATAATTATGTATTTTTCTTATACCTTAGATATTTATGTTATGATTTTTTCAAAATACTGTACTCTTAGTATAAGATTCGAAATAGAAGTAGAAAGCAATTTTATGTTAAATACTTTTTAATTGGTATAGCTGCCTATAACTTTTCACATCTATAGTTATGAGCTGTATAAGCGTTTAATACCTGCAGGCATTCCTACTACCAATTCAGTTTGTAAGAGAAAATTTTAACCACACGAAATACATCGAAGGTTCGACTAATTTATCAGATGAAATTTGGTTAATTAGCGGGTTTGGCGCCAAAGGAGTTACATAAACATGAACAACAGTATATACCATTCCCAACATTATTGCAGTTCTGAATTTATGTAACGACGCAATTCACAATTCATCATTATTCTTTTAGATACAGGTAAACTTCTCTTAATTGTTTACATTATCTAATTTGATATAGGCCATAACTCAATTAGAGCGCTTGGCATAAGGTTGACTCGCGCGTTAAATCCTTTTTCGAAAAATCGCTTCACTAATCCGTAACAACCGACTGGGTACAATAATCCTATTGGTATATAGCATCGTCGCCTTTCGAGAGTCGCTGAAAATGTAGCCGAAAAAAAGTCGCTGACTCTTGGTCTCTCTCTGCAACTCTCGCTCTACATATATCTCATCATCACTTTGACTAGAACGAAAGGCGCGCGCGCGCGCAATTCTAATTCCGGAAATCACGAACGCGATGAAATTTGTCGAAAGTTCGCTGCGCGGCAGGGGATAGGTAATCCGAGTTGGCTCGAGCGCCAGGACAAATCGCTTTCATAACGCTCCGCTCAAAGGCCGTCTATACACGATGCCGGGGGAATGCTGCAAAGCCGCGAGATCCCGAAAGTATACCTACGCGCGAAACTTTGTACACACATGGCTCTATTGCCGTTTTAATGCTATACTACACTGCATATACACACAACACGAGCTCACTTTGCTTTTATAGACTTTATCGGCGGAATGGGTTGATATCGATGGTGCTTTCGTTTTATACGCACACCCTGAATGCACGCGAATCGGTTTGCCTAATATCTAAAAGTCAATCAACGTTTTACGAGTGATTATTTGTGTACACAAACCGAAAATACCAATTTGCCTCCACCCGAATCGCCTATAATATATTCGACTATTATACGCAGGTATAACTGTTATTGCACCTTGATTATTCAATGAAAATTCAAAGATGAAAGTTACAAAAGACAAGCTTTGATTGTTCAAATAATAAACCGATATTACGAAATAGAAAAGTTCGTTATATACGTCCACGGTTTGTAGTATTCAGACTTTTATCGTTCTGCGCCCAGTTCTATAAAAGTTTCATTTCCATATTAGACATTAATACTGATTTTGTGATTATTCTTATACCGAACAGAGGAGAATGTCTGCAGTACTATAAGAATTTGAAACTTTTAAAGTTACCTTGACAAACGTACGAAACCAATGCCATCATTTGGAACATTAAAAAGAACATTTAATTTAAATAAAATCGATCTACTTTTGAATTAATGCCTTGCTAAACTTGTCTGCACCTACTTCGATTCATATTAGTAAGGAGAATAAATATTGTAGGCTCTCACTATTAATAAATCCAATTTTCCTTTTAAATTAAATCTTCTTTTATATATACTCTAATCGTTGCTACTGGTATCATACACTTACTATAATTTGTTGTTTTTTTGAAATTTATCAAATGTTTCCTTACTAAAAGCTATTAATTAATTTTGATTCTATTAAAATATAATCCAGTAATGTCCACTTAAAATATTCATAAATATAAACAATCCTACGGCAAAAAATCTGACGTCCTTACAACTAGCAATGAGCCACGTCATGCAAAATCTGCAGCGTACATATACACAAGCACGAAAAATGCACCTCGATCCGCACATTCCGCAGCTCTAATTTCCTACACGGGCAGGCTTGTATTTTTGCTTGCGAGCAGCAACAATCCGTGCGTTCGGTGACGTAAAACCAAACACAAATCGGCGGCCGCGATCTTCCGAAGGCATTATTAATTAGCATGAGAGAGATGTCAGTCAATGGCAGTGCGAGGACAATTTGACGCCCGATCGCTAATCGATCGTTAGGTAAACGCGGTGTATATAGGCTTCCTCGCGCGTGTGGCTGCAGCGGAGCCGCGGCTCTTCCTCGAAAGATGCACGCAACTTGTACGCATTACGCAATGCACAGGCAAGTGCACCTATGCTCTCGCCGCTAGCTAATTTTTCTCTCCTCGCATCCATGCCTTGCGGTATAACTATGCAATAACGACCGCGAGTCGCTTCTTTCTCTTCTCTCTCTCTCTCTCTCTCTCTCTCTCTCATCTATACGATTATTTGACCGCCGCCGCGGTGAGTATGAGAATTTTTTCCGATACACTTTCACGTGTAGGTACCTACTTACAACTGCTCCGATTCTTGCACATGTGTGCGCCGCGTTACGCGCCGCCTCGTTATTATTTGCGCGGCAAACGCAGGAGGCCGCAGTCCCGGAACACCGCTATACGATTTTAAGAAGTTTACATTGTAGTTTTGATGGAAAACTGCGCTATAACGTGCGAGGAATTTCGTTTATATAGAACTTTGACAATATTGAGCTACTGTATATAGCAGGAACCAACAATCATTTGCACAGTTGACTTTTAAAATCTAATTTTGTTTATCAACAATAATTGATACTTTTCAGTCCGTTTTATCCCTTATGAAAAGTGAATAAAATATCCCTTGAAGTTGACGAAAAATTGATTACTTTTTTAATCGAAAAATTATAATGTTTCAGCAGGAATTGAAGAATATTCGAATTCCTTTTTAAACTAAATTTTAATTCTACGGAAATAATTAATCTTATATGTATATTTAAATTTATTTAAGTATTTTTATAGAAGAAATTACTAAAAAATCGGCACGTTTATAACATTCGAGTAAATTACAAAATTTTACTTAAATGTTTTACTTTTTGTTTAGAGAGGCATTTTATAAAAGAAAACACCGAAAGATCAATCGTTTAACATTTTAAGTAAATAAAAAAGTGAATTATAAACTTACATGAGGCGAATTTCTTAATCATTGTAAGAAATTTAAGTTTTTAGAGTCATAAGCTGCAAGACCCTATATATAAGGTTAAATTTGAAAAAATTGAAAGTGCCTATCTACTAACTTATATAAAGAAATATGAATTTCGCGGTGTCTTAATTATTTCATCACTTAATAACAAGCTTAATTTAGTCAAATGAATGTATTATAATATTGAGAAATTCTTGTTGCATGGTGTACACCCAAATTATTTGTATTATTAATCCCATAAGTTTTTTATGAATAAAATTATTAATAAACTATATTCCTGCTTTTTTTACAATATATCATAGCAACATTTAACAGAATCAACAATTTTACCAAAATTTGTGTTCCCAAATATAACTATTTCATATATTATAAACAAATTTAATGAATTGAATAATACGGTATTGTCTTTCAGCACTAAAAGATATGCTAATCATAATCGAGATACTTCAATTTTCATATTTTATCGCGCCGTTTCTCATTGCGCATTTATCTTTCATTCCAATAATGCACTATTAAAGTTACGCAATATTACGGAAGCACTGAATAAATCAACAATTTTTTTTGCTTCTATCAAAATAAATCAGTGTATAATTTTCCATATTTCTCGGTTTTCTGATTTCGTGTTTGTATTATCACGTCGAGCGAAACAATTCTTTTTGAATTCGCTTAATTTTTAATTAGCTAACTACGATGCCTATCTTATTAAGCTGATTGTTTTCATTGTGCGAAAAGCAAACCAAATTATTTCTCCACTCTGAGCTTTACAATTATTTAGTAAAATTTCTTCGGTCACAATAATGCAGTGAGTATTATTTATGTGTTTCCTGTTCCTTTATTGCAACTTTGAATCTTTTTATGCGTTATGTCTCACAATGTTGCACAATTCGGGATAAATAACTTTTTCGTTCACTACGCTATTGAGGTAAAGTAAATTAATCTTATCTTTTTATACGCTTTCACAAAGGTATACACAAGTTTCTGCGCTTCTAAGAAGTGTTTTGACACTCATTTTTATACATTTCATTCCTACTATATTATTGTATTAATATATATGTTCCTTTATTGTTATACAATTAAAGGAACCTATCTGTAAAATAAACTATTAATGTTAATTTCTAAAATTTGTTGAAAATAAAAGCTTCATTTGTCATCACCTTTTAACCGTAAATTTGTTACGCCTTTCTTGAAAACCATAAGAATCACAATAAGATCAATAAGAAAAACGCTATAATTTATCTTTAAAGCACACACACGCATGGTATTAACTATTACAACATGCTAACATATTTATTCGTGCAGTCTTTATGACAAACTTATAATTTCTTAGTAACAAATTTAAAAATGATGCATCCGTATGAATGGAATATTACATAATCTGATATATAATTTTATGAACTAGATGGTATATTATATACGTATAACTAGAGTTCAAAAAGTATATTGCAACATCATTGGTTTCTAAAACAAAATGCTTACTAGAAATACTATATAAGTGATTAAACTAATTTATAAAATCGCTTAAAAGTATATATACATATATACGCATCATTTGTCTCACAATAAAAGGTCGATTGATTATATCGAGCACTATGCCTAGATGTATAATTAATGCATCTAGGCCTAGTGTTCTTATTTAAATTATTAATTTTATCATAATGTTTTGAATTTAGAAAATATTGTATTTATAATGCAATTAAGAGATACTAATTAATAAAAAAATTATTATAAATAATCTAAAACTTATAGATGAAATCAAATCGTATAGCAAATAACAAGGAAAATGTACTTGATCCAAATCAAACGAGGAAAATGACTAGCGCATTCATTCTCATCAGAAGCTAGATAATATCACAAAATAATTACATTTTAATTATTTATTAATTAATATAATTTTATAATATAGCGTTTTCTTTATTGTAATTTATAACAAATATTACTCCAAAATCTATGTTATGGATTCCAGTGTTAGACAAGACGAATGATCGTATGCCAGTATCAATTTCTAAATATTGTATTGTTATTTGAGATGATCAGGTTCGTGCACTCAGTATGAAACTGAAAAATACACTTACATTTACTGCATCCAATATTTTTCCTCTAAAAATTATCTGTCGAACTAATAATTACTTTAAGAATACACCCAAGTTTCAATAAATTGCAAAATATCTTAAACTGTATCTTCTTAATTATTATTAAGTATTTATTTGTAAAATAATAATATAAATACAAAAAAAACTTTAATTGCATGAAATTTAATTGCATGTTGCATTAGTTTTTTAAAGGTAAAAAATTTGTTGTTATATCTATATATAATATTTCGTAATATGCGCACAAATAAAATAAATGTAAAAAATCTTGATCAATCCTTTGACACTATCTAATTATTATTTTTAGAGAATTCTTTAATTGGTTTTCTGCTAAACATTTATCTTTAACCTACTTACAAACGGAATTTATCATCCCATGATAACATATATTGCTTTATAATTTATCAATATATTTTAGGTTCAAGCCACAGGAGCTTATTACGTAATCAACAATTTTAATCTTCGCAGTAAAGGATCTTTTTTCCTTTTTCATACTCACTTTTCGCTTCTTCCTTTTTTAATGATACGCATATATATGAGTGCGAGATCACTATCTTTTTGATGAACCGATAAGACGATGGAATTTCGAAGAGAACTAATGAGATAAGGTAAGCCGCAGTACCCGGACATTTACGAGTCAGTCCACCCAGTACATGAACAGACTATAAATACATTTTATTCTTGAAAACTATGATTTACTATAAATATGAACAAGATAAATAAATTCCTTAGTTTTATTGTCATTTTATAGATAAATTATCTAGAAATAAAGACACTAAGATACTTATTCAATTACTGCGTCGTCTACCTTAGGTACTTTTTATCTTCACTGCATAACTAACGTTTTTAATACTTTAAACAGATATAATGATTCTTGATCTTTCATCCTTTAATTTTTCTGAAAATAAACTTAATTTACAAATATAACTTAAGGAAGTTGAAAACAAATTATGAACTTAATTAAAATATACTGAAGCACAAAATAAATAAATCATTTTAATACGTCTGCAAATTTAATTTATTGATCTACGATAGTTTATTACACGTGAGAGCTCACGAATAATTAATTAACAACAACAATAATAATTAAAATAATAATTAATAGCTGAGTATAATACAATACAGGTAATTATAATAATGAAACCTAATTATCCTTTTTTGCTTTCTATGACAGCTGCCTCAATGCTTTTTTAAGAGTTCCTAGCATACCTACAGAGTTGAATTCTTTGTTCCCCGATTTTCATGGTTGGAAATTAGAAATTCACAATTTTTGAGGGCCTTAATTTTTCTTCTATTTTACGCTTTATATAGATATTTTCTGCATCCAAAGTCAATTCTGATCCAAGCAAATTCATTTTTCTTAGAAAATACATATTATGCTTCATTGTCTGTATAAATAGAACGTTCGAACTTCAAAAACCTTGTACAATGCTTTGATTTGACCATAAAAAAGTATATCGCACTTGTGGCGTTACAATATCGACTACATGTCGTGACATCACGTTTTGTGACACATGTAAAAAATAAAATGAAATAGTACGACCTAAAAGAAATGCGAAGGCAGTAAAGAAATATTCACGTAATCGTTAACTCGCATTACACGTGTCTCGTATAGTTGTAAATTCGTCTAGTATAGAATGACACATGCATTTTATATGTGCTAAATGGTCGAAACTTTAAACGATGTTAAAATGTACTAAGCGAAATCGGTACGATATACCACTACTTTAGAAATATACGTACGATTTTTCAAATTTATTTGAATATGCATGCTTACGAGAAAAAAGAGCAACGATCGTGTTACCAGTGTTGTTACGTTTCTTTTCATCAACGATCGTACCTTATAACCGAATTGCCCATTTAAGTACTACGAAACACGAATTATTCGATCCCTATCTTATGAAACTGTTTCTTGCTTCTTTGTATTTTGTTTCCTTAATTAGAAACTTGTTATTGCGATCATAGATGTCGTTGAATCATTAAAAAAATGTTCAAATCTGTTACATGAAATATTAATCCAGGCTTATTTACAGCCGATTATATTTGCTTCAACAACTTCACCAGATCACAAATTACAAGTTTTCATTACTTCGCAATATTATATAAGTATATTGTTGAATTTAGTACTGTTGTAGACATTTACACTACTTTAAAAAATTTACCAATATTCTCTAATGTATATAGTATATCTTTTCGAAATGAAAGTATAGAATCGAAAATTTAGTGATGTTTTGCAGGCGCATAGTCAAAACTGCGTTGTACTTGTTCTTGTAACATTCATAGAGTCTCTTATTTACAAAGGAACACCTGGCTCTTACTTACAGAAGATTACATACAATACATCTATATCATTTATCGTTCGCTATAAAGAAGGAATGTCAAGTTGATTAAAATGAATATCGTTTAAAAATGCACTAACATTATTATTAAGTACTCTGTAAGGCCAAGTGTTCCCCGTATTAAAATGAGACTTTAATCTGCATCTTGTGCGTCGTTCTCAGTTCAGCGGATCATCATCTACGTAATCATAGATAAAAGATGCTGGAGTAACAGAGTCACTTAGAATGTCTTCCTCAGAACTTAATTCAGAAGAACCTAATTCCATGGCTGGATTGTTCCAGGCATTGACATCTGTACCACCAATATCCAAACCAAGGCGTAAGTTATCGGGTGTATCTCCGATCACAAAATGATCTTCAGTCAAAGGTAAAGCATCTTTTAGCAAAAGCCTGAAAATTAAAACAAATATTCCAATTATTATTTTTTTTTAAGTTGAAGATAAAAATTTGTATACAAAATTGACAAAATTGTAAATAAATACATTCTAACCAATTAAAACTTGAAAATAATTTTTAAGTAAAATTTGCGAAAAATATTTAAGTAACATTTCTTCAAAAACAGTCTTTATAGGAATTAAATGAATTTTAGTGAAAGTATTTTAAAATTAAAAGAAATGAATAGAATATTGGAATACAAACATGGTGCTAAAGAAATAACGTAAGTGATTTATCTAATTTTGATTTATTTTACTATAATAATTATTATTCGGTAGTAATTAAAAAGTAATATGTAAACAATAATTCATAATTAATTTATAAATAATTACCAAACGCTTTCTTCAGCGACAACGTGGACTTTTGGAATGGGAAATCCGTTAAATGGAGAGGCAACAGGCAAAGTATAAGCTCCCATATTTTCGAAGATTATCCAATCCCCAAGTTCCATGTCGTGCATCAGTACATTCTCCACCACCTGATCCAGACCATCGCAAGTAGGACCCCAGATGCTTGATGGAATCATTTTACCATGGCCGGTGCGCAGTGGTATTGGGGTTACGTGCTGGTGATCATACAGTAAGCAGTTGAAAGAGCCATATACACCATCATTGATGTAGTACATATTGTGGGTCACGTTTCCGTTTCCTTCAGGTCGAACAGAACGCTTGCTATGGATTGAAGTTGCAAGAGTAAAAGCTGAAGCGACGTAAAATCTTCCTGGCTCAGCGATGATGTGCACATTGTCAGCTGAAAAATTACAAGTTTAACACATTTAGATATCATATTATTGCGTTGCAGGGAAGTTTGCAAGAAAGTTAATTCATTAATTGAACATTTTTATTTTACACAAGTTTTAAATGCTTCTAAATTTTTATTCTAAAAATATAAGTTTCCTTTCGATAACATTTAAAAATTTACGATTAGATATTTTATATCGTTAGAACATTCGATTTCAACAAATAAAAAATTATATTAAAGAAATTAATTTTTCTTAAAAAGTAAATCGTATTACATAAGGCGATTAACAAACAATATAAAATTCATTACAGTTTACATACGAAAATTTCGTTTAAAGAAAGTGTATAAATACTTACATGGGAAGTATTCATCAAGGGCATGGTTGATGACTTCGGCAATCTTATCAATGCTGGTACCCTTATCTCCTGGGTAACCGCCGCCAAGATCAAGAAGATACGGCTTAAATCCAATATCAGTAGCCAAATTAAACAAATTCTTAGCGTGGCTGATAGCCCGATTGAAAACTGGCGGATCTTGACATCCAGATCCCACGTGAAAACTGATTCCAACGACATCGAGATCCAGAAGTCTAGCCATACGTAGGAGACAGGGAGCTTCGTAGATAGGATCGCAGCCGAATTTCATGCCCAATTGGCATTGAGCCACTTCTGAGTCACAGCGGATACGAAGAACGATCTGTGCATAAAATAAATATCGCGTGAGTAAAATTTTACCACGATGCTAAAAACGATTTCATTGACTAAATTTCATTGATGTTTATTTTGAGAGCGGCATACCTTAGCGGATGGGAATAGTTTCTTGATTTTGTGCAATTCATTTTCGTTGTCCACTGTCATTAGATCAACTCCGACGACAGCAGCGTGACGAATGTGCGAAGCTGGTTTGGCAGGATTAGCAAAAATGATTCTTGAAGAGTCGACTCCAACATCTAAGACTTTGTTAATTTCATTCTGCAAACGAACAAGGAGTTCAATGAAATTACAATGAATGCATTACGTGAATGAATATAAGAAATTTATGGTCCGGTTTTAGGTACTTACTTTGGATGCACAGTCAAAGCCTACGCCAAGTGAAGCAAGAACTTCTAGTACAGTAAGACTATCGTTGCATTTGACAGCTACAACATATATATATATATATATATATACATATATATTATTAACAAATTGATCAGGGAATAATAATTGCTTGAGGATTTGATTGATTTCGTAATTCTATGTTTCTTACCATAAAACGGATCTACACGAGGCAATTTCTCCTTCCAGATTTGATGTTTTTGTACAATGTCTCCAACATCTAGTACGTAAAATGCTTCTTCTTGCAGGCCACTATTAGCGATGTCCTTAATTACGGTCATCATAGTGGAAGTGTTGTTCAGAACGTGGATGCGTTCGTCCAGATTTGTTACCTTCATTTTGATTAGTGTTTAGGAGATAAATAATAAACTATAGAACTCTATGGTAGCTAGGCAGCAAACTGAAAAATGAAAACAATATTCTATATATAAGTCTCATGAGTCTGAAGTTTGCATCGTTGACATGCAACGAAATTGTTTTTTTTTTTTTAATTGCTTCCATACTCCAGATATGCGTTCTAGGGGGTGAGCATATACCGTAAAAACATTTTTAGCAATGTAGGACAACAAGAACTACCCGTATTAGGGGGTGAAAATCCAAAAAATCGAGATTTCAACTATTTCAATTTCTCAATTTATGGCGTATAACAATAGTGAGTGTTTTACTGATGGAAATTGATCTTTGGCATGTAAGTAATAAGCACAAGAAGTTTCAAGAAAATTGAAATTGCGGAAAATAGTCTAATGAGGGATGAAAGTTAAAAAAAATCGAAATTTTCGGATATTCCGTTTTCTCAACTCGTTGGGTATAACAATAGTGAGTGTTTTATTGATGGGAATTGATCTTTGGCATGTAAGAAACAAGCACAACAAGTTTCAGGAAAATTGAAATTGCGGAAAATAGTCTAATGACGGATG
>UELV01140120.1:0-15285 GCA_900490015.1 Megastigmus stigmatizans
CAAAAATTTGGTATCACCATTCGAAAGAACAGCTCAAAATACGTCTGATATGATCTTTTTCAAATTTTTTTCAAACCTTTTTTTTAGTTGAAAAAAAGACTTGAAAAAGTTGTTGAAAATTCGGGGTCTTGGTCGTTAATGGGTTAAGTGGTGCTTAGATAAATAATTAATTAAAATTTTTTCTTTGCGTTCCAACGATGTAAATTTCAAAGTCGTATTGCGGTATTCTATCTTATCGACAATTACATATTTATCGCAATATCCATATCTAAAACAAATTTTCAAAATGGAACCCTTTTTTTCTGTTTTTTTTTTCAGCGATCTCATAGGATAAACGGATTTATAAATAATCGATAAATTAAAAATCCTAAATTGTGTTTTTCACCAGTAAAGACACTAATGTTTTCGCTCCATTTGCATACTTTTGTTACAGAAATAGTGTATAATTTAGAATAATTTCTCGACGGCTTCCAATTTCAAGATAGTCAAGGTCTTGAAAAGTTTTCATCTTTGATGCAAATTAAAATGTGTCATAAACTTGGGCTTGAACTCAAATTCAAATTTAAACTTTATCTTTCTCTTGCTCCATAAACTTTATACCTATAGTATGGGTAAAACTAAGAGTCGGAAAAGACAAAGCTTTACATACATATATGTATATAACTAATTACTTACATTTTTAGTATGTAAAGACCTTTGATCAGCGACCTTTATACAAATTTACCGCGACTAGTGAATAATATATAAAGATTATAAGTGTAAAGATTTATAGCTCAAGAAGGTTCTCATATCAAAATCCTTGTGCAAACATAATTAATAATTAATGCTCTAAAGCAGGTCACTTGGAATGTATAAAAAAATGGTTTTGGTTTATTTAAAGAATCGACATGCTAAATAAGATTTTTTCTATCGATACAACATTCAATTGATGAAATAAAATATATTCTACTAGTCTACTTTTATTAAAAAAGTAAAACAAACGCAAACCTTTCATTTTATCGGGAATGTTTTGAATACTTTATCTAATGATACAAACACGTAATGACACTATACATTTAATAAAACTAGAGGTATCGAACGATCTCCCAATAACTATAAGCAAGAGATAATTAATACGCTGAGATTCATTTATCGCTATTAAGTGTACCGTGAAAATGGTGTGATCTTTAAAATTAAAAAAAAAAAGAGTAATGTACAAATGTAATCTCGATACAATGTAAACGTTTTTCCTTATTTACGTAATCTGCATGAATACAGATTCGCGACGCTTGTAAAAACAAAAATTAGCTTTTTTAATTTAGAAATTCCAGCCGAAATCATAACATTAGAAGAAAAGAGTCTTTACAACATAATATATCACGATTACTCGCGGGAATTACATATTCAGAATAATTCATGTATATTTGAATCCCTTCTATTCCGTCGTGACGTTCGAGCATCGCTTAACCTTCGTCTTCTCCTACAATGTAACGGAAACTTTTCTGTGAATAATTTTATAAATGAATAGAGCCGATATATTATAAAATCTTTGCCATAATTTCTGGTCATAGCTGATTTTCAGCTACGAAGACGCTCGTCTCCCAGTTAAACGTTGCGACTAGCCGAATTTCAATCCCAACTCCTGGGCCTTTGTATGTATACACTCTACAGATTGTTATGACAATAATCTTACCGGATTCCCTCCTAAATTTAATAACGCGGGGCTTATTCGTACGAAGTCACACTCGATCAACGATTATAATCTCTTCATTTATGAGTTACAGATTGAAATATAAGTGAACTTTCATTTAAATATAATCTCGTAAGCATATATTTATCCAAAAATTAAAGATTAATATGTATATGGATACGGATAATGAATAAGCATTTTGGAACGAGTGTCAGCTCGCAACCATCTTTTTTTTTTGTGGTTTATGCCCCAAGAACATTTTTACAGCGATCGTCGCTCATTCCGAACGCCACACTCTTGTTTTTTTCTCTGTCCTCCTGTAAGACTTTAAATATTCATTATACAAGAGTTGAGCATTACGTGAGCGACAGAGGCCATATTTGTCACTCGACGCCGACCTGACCCCGGAAACCCGTACATTTTTCACGCAAATTTTCCCTCGCCGCTTCGGGAATTTGACGGTCTCATCGGCCAATAATAATGAAATAATACACCGTTACCACGAAAATCGACCAAACAAGTACCAAAACTTAATCTAATTAATTAATCAATGAGTTTAAGGGATCACAGAGAGAGATGAAAAAGTGCTAGTGTCATCTACCTGAGGCGTTTGCGCCGCTCGACGAGACCGTTAGCATATTGCTGCTGCTGTTGCTGCTGCTGCTGGCTCTCGTTCTTGTCGCCGGGGAAGCTGTCGCCGGTCTCCTGATCCTCCCCGGTCTCGTCCTCCGTCTCCCCGAGGACAAAACTCACCGGGGCCTCGGCCATTCTGTCCTGCTCAGCTCGTACAATAGCCTGATGGCTGCTGGCCACTTGGCGGCTATGATCTCTATCCTCTAGCTCGACTAGCGCTTCTTCCTTAACGTTACCTTCAACGTGCAAAATTTACCTTTTCGTCACATAATTGCCAAGATTCATACACGGCAGCTGTTGCTCCCGGTATATATATATATAATCCAATGTCCATGCACTTTGTGATGTGTATACCCATTCAATGACCACCTTGACGATCGAAAATACCCCACCGTTTGTATTACAATCTATATGTACTCATGCAGCAGATCTTATCCGAGACAAAGCAAATCCATCTATATACCATTTAATTTGAATTTTTAAGTACGCACCACCTTATAATTATCGCAATATCCACATGTTTCTGATGGCAATATCAATTAATGCTTGTACGTAATGTATAGCCGGGTGAAAGACTGTCGCCTCACTGGCTTTGATAATAACAATGAAACTCCGAGCACCAGAACATGATAAAAGTGTGTGTATATATGTGTGTCTGTGAGTGTATGTACTGATTGAGTAGTTAAGAGCTGTTAGTGGGTAATACCATGTACATAAAAGCCAAAAAAAGAAAACCTGATTAGACAAAACGGCGCTTCGGTTTGATTAGTACAGAAGGATATGTTGAATGTGGAGCACGACAGATGGAGAATAAGTTTATTATAAAGTGTGTAAAGGACGTGGGGATAGGAGGAGACGCGTGTGTACCGATGAGAGTATCCAGAAGAGCCCGAAGCATACCAGCTCTGAAGCGCGCACTGGTCGGCCGCCGGCACACACTTTAAAGGTCCAATTGTGCAGAGGGACGCTGGGTGAGCGTGAGACAGCAGAGGAAGAAATAAAAAGGTATATAAGTTTATATAGGAGGAGACGGAACGAGAGCAACACACAGAGGCGTCTCGACGCGACGACGACGACGACTGACCGCCGCGACTCGAGCAACACGCATCAGCTCCAATTCGTCACTCTCTCGACGTCGAGCGCCGCGCTAGAGGATACACTCTCCCCAACCGCTTGCGACAAGCGCGAGTTCAAGGGTCATCACACAACTGACCGGCTCGAGAGCTTTATACATGCCCCCGATGAGAGGCTTATTATATACGTACGTTAACAATCCGAATACCTCGGATTATTCGACGATTCTCTTATAGCGATACATTTTTCTCTCGGAGCTTACTTATCTCTCTCTTAGTGTGTGTGTGTGTGTGTGTCGTGTGTGTGGTGGCGGCTATACGCGCAATTGTATTTTTAAATAGCGCTCGGACTCATCTCGTGTTCACCTTTTATCGTGAGCACGTCACACGCGTGTTGTCGACATGGTCGTCGCGCGCCGAGACAGGAGATTGTATCCGCATCGATCTTTGGATGATCGAGTTTTCAAGTACATTCGCCTTTTTTTTTGCTGTTGTTTCATTTCGTTAGATTGAGGTATATCGGAGCTGATGGATTATAAATGTATAGAGCGAGAAGAATGGAAAATTTTGGAAAAAGCGTAATTTTCTTGTGTGTGCAAAGCTAGTGGTTTGAAAAACTGCAGTCTGGTTTTTCATTTGGTTCTGGATATATTATGGAGAAAAGAGTCGGTGTCAGATTTGCATGAAACCGCTCGGGGATTAAGCGCAAAAAACGTATCGTTTTATGTGAATAATTGCGAGCCGCGGGAATATATAAGTTTTATTTCAGAATTTCATAATAACTGATTGATGGAATAACGAAAGTGTTGGTGCGACTGTAAACAGAATCAAGTACGCGGTATTTCAATAAATCAACTTCTTTAGTATTTCGTATTTACTTGATTCAGGAAAAAATTTCTTTTGCCAAGATGAAAATGTAGAGTTTTCATCTGTTCTTTTATATAATGAAAATAGAAAATATAAAAGGAGTTACGATTATCTATAATTATCGTTCAAATGTGATTAATAGTTAAGGTATTAAGTACGTATTCTCGAGTAGGTGTACAATGAAATCACTAGCTTAATAGTTAGAATTTAAACTAATAATAATAATAATAATAATAATTAGAATTTAAAAATTTGTCAATAGCGCTTTAAGATAATACTTTGTTGAGAATTTTGTTGAAATACATAAATAAAGTTTGTGGAGCTAAATTTGATTAAAAACATTAATTTTACACTAAAAGAATTAATTTGTGACATTTAAATTTGCATTTATTTAATTCTGTATAGAAGTAAAACTGAACTGGTATGATAAGCTGTGGAAATTTGTTCATTTTCTAGGATACATATTAGAGCTTGTTTGAATATATTACAGAAAAAAAGTAAAAAAATTTGGACTGTTTCGTCGCGTCACTACTGGATAGTCTTCTCTAAAAATGATATACACACGAACTTTTCAACAGTGTATATTCGATTTAAAGATTTTTCCAATTACTCGAGAGTCTTTGATTTAATATTTCATAATAAAGCATTATAATAATAGATAATACCTAAACCAGTAAGAAAAGTGCGCTCAAGTCTTAAAAGTAATCAAATTAGTCTAATAAAATCAGTCAATTATACTTTTTTAAGTTAATTGCTAAGCGCTGAGGATCAGAATCAGTTTAATAAGTCAGATACAAGCGTTACAAAACTCATTACAGCAGATGACAGCCGTTGACTGCAGACTGCGGCCTCGCGATAGTTAGAGAGAGTAAAAAGGAATCGGTTTGTGTATTATAAGTTCAGTGCTGGACTTTTAAAAGGCATCTTGGTTTCAGCACCAGTAATACCTAAATCTTTTCGTTCTACGGAGTAAAACTTTCTGTTTCAGTTAGTAGATAAAATATATTTTAACTTAAAGTCATTTCAATGTATTTTAGTGAGCGCTTTAAGATTGGTACAAAGCAACGCAGCTATAATTGTATATACATAGTATGCGCATTGCGAATACGAAGCCGCAAAATAATATAGTGAGTAGACGATTTATGATGAAAGTTTCATGACGAAGAAAATTTCGGTATACAATTTTTTATTTCCTAATCCATATAGCCAATTATAACTGTTGTAACGGAGTTATTTTTTTTTTGCTAATCGACTTGATACTTAGTTTTGTTTGAAAAATAAGAGTGTAAGTTTATTTAATTAATTGGTCAGTACATTACATTTTGAACACTGACAACGTATGTAAAAACATGATGTATTTCTGTACTACGATATTACGATATTAAGTTGCACATATAATCGTCAATTCTGAAGAAGGTATTAGACGAGAGTCCAAATTGATTCAACGGCCGCCATTGAATGTTTTCGTATTCCATTATACATCTAGAAAAGCTATAGAATAACAAAGTTGTTTCGACTAGTAGTAAGAAATTTACTAAAAAAAGTTTTTCATTAATACGTTTTACGTATAATTCAGTTACCTTATTTACACATATGTAAAACATATTACGCAACTCGGGCTGATTGAACGACCACGATATTCATCGCCATTGAAAACGAGCAATACAAAGAAGTAAAATTCTAGGTCTAGGATCTTTACGTCATACATGCATTTTTGATAGCCAAAATTGTTCAAATTTTTACCAAATTATTCATAATCGTAATTTTTAATTGCCATGAGGAATTGACAAATCGTGTTTTTATGCATACATAATACTTTTTTTTCTAATTTCCTTATCGGTTAATTATTGTAGAAAGAATTAATTTTTTAAAATAAAACATTTTAAATTTTATAAAAAAATTGTACGTATTTTACAATTTTTTGTATAATTACACATGATAAAAACTACAAAAGTCTTGGTTTTAATATAATAAAACTAAGCTACAGTAATTTCTGAAAATGTAAGAATACGTACACTGTCTCGCATAGCTATGGAATTTTCTAATTCAGAGATCACAGAACAACAAAGTTTTCGCTTATTTGTTGCAAAATATATCACATTATACTTATAATCACTAGTCAACCAATAATAATGAATATTCATTTATAAAATGAATCCAAACAAATAATAAAGTAGTTTCAAAATCCTTCGGAATTTCTAGTCATCAAATTCCCTCATTTGGAGAGCAGGTATAACTTGAAATTCACAATAGACTTGCTATCAAACGGCAATCGCCGTGACATTCAGCAAACGAGCAGCGAAAAAAATAAGGTAATATGGATAATTTAAAAAAAATTGAAAGTATCGGGTGAGTTAGTCGAGCGCATTGCATAACGAATATATATACAATATACGCCAACAATTGCGCAGAGCAGATTTCAATAGCTGCATCGGTTCTTTGAAAGAATCGGCGAATGTCGATGTGAGCGAGTGTATGCGAACTCTCGGATATTATCCAAATCTATGCATGCATGCATTCCACCAGTGACGATTTCATACTTATCTTTCGGAGCAGCCGTTAGCGTCAATCAAGCAAATAAAACCTGTGTGCGTATACTCATGCTATATATACTTCTCCTTTACATGCGCTCTATTCAATGTTAGTATATCAAAATTTTCCTCTTCAAAAACAAAGTCAAGTTTATATATATATACATATATATATATATATATAGGTTTGCAATAAGGATCGGAAAATTTTCTACCCAATGGTCAACGAAATCGATTGCTCGATAATAATGATTTTGTTACCTGAGCGTGGAACGAGTTCCCGGTGAGCACCACATCGAATACTCCGTAAATACACGTGGATTCGATTAAAGAAATAAGCACACGTATCAATTACACTATAAACAGTGCTGAGAAATGTGTAAAAAGCTCGCTGTGCCGTGATGCTTGAGTCCGCGATTGGCGATTAATGGTAAACGAGTAAGTAAGTAGATCCGCGGCGATCACGAGCGATAGAATAAAAGGGCCCGCGGGACACACGCATAACATTGAGTAAAGTTTTAACGTGCGACAGCGACGAGTTCGTTTTAAGCATATGTGTATATATGTATAGATCTAGTCGACTACTGTGGCGTGTGCGATCCCGCTCTCTCTCACTCTCTCTCTCTCTGCTGCTGTATATTACCTTGCCGTAACGTTGCCTTGTTATTATCATCATCGCCGCCGACGACGACGACACACAATCTATAACCCACGACAAATGAGCCGAAATTGCCTACATACACTGTCACATTATCGCTCACATAACGTATACGATTCGCCGCTCTTCATTATCAATGTTCTTTAGCTTTGGGTCATCGTGTGTGTATACATATATATATGAGGCAAAATAAAAACAGAAGGTCCTGTAGTGGCGTGTCGCACGCGTGGGTCGTCGATGGTACGTTACAGCAGTCGATACCACGAGGAAAACACGAGACCACGGCACATGGCACGAGTATATACTTGCGCGTGTATATGGCAGACTTGGTCCGTATATATATGTGCATGCGACGTATACGCATGTATCGTGGTATAGCGGTGCGCGCTAGAGAGAAAGAGAGAGAGCGTGAGGAGCGCTGAGTTAATCGGAAGATCGAGGGAACGCGTGGATTGGTCGAAGGCCGAGTCAGGCGAGTGCGGCTAACACGCTCGAGTAGCCGGTCTCTTACTCTCTTTCTCTCTCTTCTAAATAAATAGCGCCTATATCAATGGCACATCGATGCTGCTGATGATACGTGTGTATTAGTCGTGCCTCGTGGATCGTGGATCGAAGCTCGTGGCTCGTGGCCTGTGCCTCTCGTGATACGACACATCCATTCTTCTGCTGCTCTATCTGTATATATATATATCATCTATAACACTCTCCCTTCTTCTTCTTCTTCTTCTCTTGCCATTCTTCGTATCAATCGCAAACTGCATTGTATACACTTAAGCCCATATCATATCGGAGCGCGCATGGGCCCACTCGACTCGAGAGATTGTCACAGCACTGATACAGTTATATATAAGCGAGTGCGCGGGAGCGACGAGCAGAGGAGAGCCGAAAAACGCAGTAGAGGATGCGACGGGGAACGAGGGTGAAAAAGAGGTTAAAGCTGGAGGAAAGGGAAGGTTTGCACATGCGATCGGGAGGTGCGTGCCGCGTGTGCACCATGCGTGGAATGACTGTACTCACCGGTGACGAATCTTCCGGGGCGCCGCCGGAGGAGCGCTTTCCTCCTGCTGGAGGTTAGTTTCCACGTTGGCCTTGTCACCTGTCATTCGGACTGCTTGTCTGGCTCTTATCGCGCTGCTTAGGACAGAATGTCAACGACGGAGAGCTGCTCTGTCTACTCCGTCACCTCCTCCCATGCAGCTCTGACGGGGACCGAGTCATCGGCCGACGAGATAAAACTTTCCCCCTGCGTGTGTGTTACAACGGTTACAACAGGCGACACACCACTGGGACGCGCCAATTTTCGACACTATTGTGGTAGCGGTGGGCCGACCTGCAGCCGAGCTGCTGCGCCGCGATTTTCCCGTCTAATGCCTCCTCCTGCTGATGCCAGATATAAGTATATACACTAGCATGCATCCATGCCCATGACATGCGAAGGGACTTGGATCTCGGGCACGAATTTCGTAGTTGTCGCTGCTAAACACTGTGATAGAGGCGCAAGCGCACGCCTCCACCGAGTTTTTTTCGAGGCTGCTCGGTGTTCGGCTCGCCGTGAGTGCGATTGTACTCGGACGCACCTGCGCGTCGCGGCCGTTGCGCGGATAGTCGCGCGGCAGAGAACTGCACCTCAATTTATCGACTGGGCTTGGGAAGTTGGGATCTGTTGTACCAACAGGTAGGAGCTGAAAGGCCGCGGAATAAATATATGCTTTTCAAAATAATAACAATATTTTCTATAAGTCAGTACTTTACGAGATCTTTATAAATAAACAGCTTCTCAAAATGGACCGCTTGGTTATTACTCCAGAGTCTTTGACAGATATGGTTAAACAGGTAAAAATCAAATCAAATCAGCTATACTAAAGTTAATGAGTACTTGAAGACCTCTTTTAAAGACCTTAAAATTCTTTTAAATCTACTTATTAGATTATATATTTCAAACATATATGTCTATTATTGTGATTGTACTTCAAATTTTATAAATTATCTTTTCTTGCAGATTACAGAAAGATTGTTGGGAGAAAGACTACAACACCAAACCAAATCTTATGTAAAACTGGATTTCAATATTTTGGACCAGGATAAATTTTTTACCATACAAGTGACGAAATGCGGCTCTGGTTGTCCAAGTTTAAAATTGTTATTATTGAAATTGATAAAAAGTTACCTGAATAATAAAAATCCAATTTTGAAGGATAATTTTGTTCTGGCAACAGTGGAAAGAAAATCAGAATCTACACTGCAAGTACAGAATATTGTTTACAATAAAAGGGACTCAATTTCCTTGAAGAAAGATCAAAGACCAGAAGTTCAAAAGGATTTGTCAGCCCAAAAATATTATGTCTCTATAAAACTTTATGTAATTATTCAATATTGTTCATTTTCATTTCTAATGTGAATAATTTAACCATGTTATAATAAATGTAAATTTCTGTTGTAGGCTCAAGTTCACAAAAGTCACTTAAATAAGTTTTCATTGTTGTTATTGGATTACATTAAACAAATAGAACAGATCGACTGCAATACTAAGTTTATATTTAGAAAAGCTAATGAGCACTTGTACAGAAATCACGTTCAAATGGATGATTTTATATTATCCTGTAAGATTCTAAACTCAGCTTGCACTACTATATTTAAAAAGAGTCAAGATGATAATTTTAAGAAAGAACTTTTAGATTTATTAAATATAAAAAAATCAAGCGCTTTCGAAGAAACAGTAGGCTGTCTATTACTTGCTCAAGTAAACAGTAATTTTACTAAGCCTGATATAAAAACTAAGAAGCTATAAATTTTTATTATGTATATTCAAGAATAAATACATTCTTTGTATGTACATAATGATATAAGCTGTTAAATAATGTGTAGGTAGATTTAGTCAATCGATAAAGATCAAAAGATAAGATATTTTTTTATGTTGATAATATGTTATAAGTCGATCATGATGAGAACGATTATTATTTTAAAAATAATAGCTAACTGGATTATATTTATTGAAGTCATGAAGTATAATTATGTTAGAATTTCATTTATTTTATTTTTCTGTTATATTTTATTTGAAATTAGTTATCTTGAATCAGAATACATGATAGTAGAGATTGATCATTTTCAGAAAAACTATGAAATTGATAAGTACAAAAATCAAATGCTTCTCTTAAAACATATATATTGTGAACCTATTTTTAAATCTTAAAATGAATAAGTCGTTGAAGTAATGTATAAGCTGATTTCGTGAACATGTAATCAAGATTATAATTTTTATTTTTTTATGTTTTACGTTGTCATATCTGATAAAATGTGATAATTTATGTGATAGGTTATCTATCACATAAATTATATTTAATATTTAATAAATCTATGATGCAACTGATTAATAGTGAAAAGATCATGTAGTCTTTTTAATGAAAAAAAACATCAAATTGTAACATAATCAGTTCATATTAATTTTAATCATATTTAATTTCTTTAATGAAAAAAAAATTGAAGTCTATCTTATTGTTAATTACATTGAAACTCTAATGTAAAGAATTTCTAAATTTTTATAAATATTTTATAATACAAAATAAATATTGAAGTTATTTAAAATTGGGTCTAAAAACTTGTTTAATATTTGTATTTGAAATTAATATGCTTTTTATCAAATAAATTGGTTTAAAACGAGTTTCATGTATGCTTGTTTTAACATACACATATATCTGTATCATAATTATTTTATTACAATTAATAAATTAAAAATTTCAATACGATAAAAATATTTATAGAATAGTGTTTCTAAGGTATATAATTATTTTATATAACCAAAGAAATGTTGTACATTTTATGGGAAAATATTCTGAATGTGAAGCATTAAAAAACGACTATCAAAATTATGTTAAAATTATAGATATAGAATTATAAAAGACGTTAAAATTAAATTCGAAATTAATTAATTCAAAGTTGAATAGAAAAAATAAAGTGTCTAATAACATAAATAATACTGTGAAACAACATTCAAAAGATAGATAATTAAAGGAAAATTACTAATCACATGTTTACATATTTCTGTGAGGTAGGGTATAAAATGTTAAATCTATTTATTTTATTCCTACAGATTATTTTGAAATATAGAAAATTATTAATGAAATGAGAAATAAAACAGTAGGTGTCGATAACACTAATGCGAAGATTTTAAAAGTAATATCCTATTATATATCGCTGCCATTAGAATACATTTTTAATTTATATATTGTCTAATTGTCCTTGGGTATTGAAAACTGCTGAGACAGTTCCAACTGTCAGGTCATTATGAGAAGACTCGAACAGATGCAGCATCGACGGTCGATGTCGTCGGTAACCACTCACTATATACATATATATAGGAATTAGGCCGTGTATATACCCACCGCCGTTACCTCGAGTCGATCACTAATTCACAACAGGTAACAGTATTAGGATTTTACTGTGAAACTGTAGATGGATAAAAATGGCATCACACTGGTAAATTATATTGAAACAATATTTTTTTTAATGATATAGTTGAAATGAAAATGGTTTTGTTAAAATTTTATTTTGATGTTAAAAGCTGTAGTTTCAATTAAGAATTTCAGCATCGGTCTTTTGAAACATTTACACTGATTTCTGTGTAAGTTTTTAATATTATAGCTTTTTAAAAGTATATATATATATTATGTTGTACAGTATGAGAGTATACATTGAAAACCGAACCCATTGGATACACAGATGATGTTTTCTACTAAAGAAACAATAAGATCCCTTTGCTATACATAATACAATATTGCACCACACTTTCTAGTACAATTGCAGTCGAAACTACTGTATATGTACCTATTTTCGCCTTTGTGCAGTTGCAATCATAGTCCCAGAAAACTACACATTTTTTACTCGTTGCACTTAAACGTAAACTTCCCTTTCTCCGGCTCGCTGATTCGCTAAATACCGCAATAAATTCACTTGCTCTCTCTCTCTCTCTCTCTCTCTCTCTCTCTCTCTCTCTCTCTCTCTCTCTCTCTCTCTCTCTCTCTCTCTCACACACACAACATATATATTATATATAGTATAAAGTAAGAGCTACCCGCGAGAGAACATCGCACTCTCGAGAGCCGCAGCTGCACCTGCCTCGATGCTTAAAACGAGTACAGCGAAACCCGAAGCGGACCAAAAGAGAGAAGGAGAGGAGAAAAAAAAAGCAGCAGTGAAAGAGTCGAAGAGAGAATGTACAGTGCATGCGTATATAAGCAAGGATGAAATTTACGCTGAAACAAAAGCGCGAAGAGTAGAAAAAAAGAGTGGATAACGACTGCAAAGTGCTCGGTGTCGGACTTTAGTTCTAAAGCTCTGCCGCCTTGTAAAGTCAGTGGATTAATTATTTATAGTGATAAGGTTGTGAGCTTGTGATGAGATGGTGAGAAATGTGGACATTGTTGAATCAATTTAACCGCAAAGTAGTATTGTCAAACAACTTATTAGACTTCATTAAATTTGCTAACGTAAAAAGTGGAAATTCGAGTCGGAACTTTTAAGCTTATTGATTATACTTCATATTGCCTTGAAAACATTTTTTAATTAATCAACTATAAATTTGACATTAATTTTTTTTTTTTTATTATATTCTATTAACGAAGTCAATAAGAGCAATATTCTATTCAGCCACTAAAATAGGTGACTAAAATCTTTATTCGTGGTTTTATATATACAAAAAACTTAATAAATCAATTATACAGTATATAATTAAAAGTAATAATAAGTAAAAGTAATAATAATAGGTACATTAGTTTTAATAATGTTATTTCTACATAAAGTAAAACATCACCCTGAAATAATTCTCGATTTGTAATCTCGAAAACCGCGCGAACGTTTACAAATAATAATGCATCGAATAAGTTAGCGTAACAAATCTCGACGGGACTAAGCCACATGGATCATCAATGTAACTCAAGCCGGAATTGTTTGTAAGGGAATGAAGCCGCGCTACGGTTATCGTGCCATTAATATCGGCGGTGCGGCGGCCAAACATAAAGAAAAATTGCACTTGCCCAAAAGCTAAAGGCAGGAAAAAGGACGAGAAAGAGGAGCTGGGCGTAATCTGAAATCGCGCGCGCCTGAGAGAGAGAGAGAGAGAGAGTAATAGAAATATATCCCCCGGCTGATGTCTGCAGGATACGCGCCATTCGTCACTATGACGGTTGGAAATCGCGAAAAACGAGGCTGTTGCGCCCACGTGTCTCGCGCAAATCGCTTTATACCGCTCAAATTTAGATGTAGACAATAATCGCTGTCGAGAATGCGGGACTGACTTGGCTGTGCCCATTTTCGTGCATTTATATATATATATGTTTGTTTGATCTGTTTTTCGAGTTTAACAGGAAGTACATTTGGTAAGCTCATATTTAAGCATTCGCGTAAAGTATATTTCACCGAGATGCAAAAGCATCAATCAGATATTTATAACAAATACGAAATGTTAGCACTTACTTTAATCGGTTCTATACCTGAGAAAAGTTGTGAGCATAACCGGAAAGTTGGATGAAAAATATTCCCTCCAATCACAAGCTTAATTATAGGCCCTTTTAACTCACCTCCAACAATTAATCGCATTGAGCGTTACTCCAAAAGTTGAAGCCCCAGATGCTTAAACCTGTCCTCTGCTGTAAAGTGAAACGGTGTATAGTAATTATTCCGCTCGTTTTCCTCTCTTTCGCGCACTTTCGATCGCGCACTTGTGAGAAAAAAAAATGTGATTCGTCATGACTGCAAACCACGTTTTCTCCGACGGGAAACGAATGAAATTGTTCCTGTAATACCGATACTCCCCATGGTGTGGAAAGGAATTGGATCCGCGATTGTTTTACGTTGGGCGTGGAAGCGAATCGAGTCGATGCTCGATTATTGCTCGTTCTGTGAATTGGAATTCGTGAGGATTTCTTCAGATAGGTTTGAGAGTGAAAATTTTATAAAAGTAAATTCGTACTTCTGGGTTTCCATGTTGCTATCCTGTGTCAATAAAAGCTCAAGTGTTTACTTTCTGAAATGGACAGTTATCATATATAGAATTAATGATTTTATACTTTTAGGTCAACGCAGCATCTCCAAACATGTCGAAGAGTACCTAATAGCTTTCAAAGAATATTGCTCTGAAACTTGGTAAATCAATCGAAGACATTGAGAATTACTTAATTACATATTTCAATTGATGCTTGGCAAGACCCTCGTCGAGATAATCTCCTTCTCCCACTAGTTACGTAATGTACTATTGGGCGACGTTCGATTTTGTGCAAAATTGGCCTTTGCGCACGGAGTGTGGAAAAAACATTTTTAAACATCATTGCAACAAAAATTGACTATTATTGAGAAAATTTGTTCTGTATTCATTTCTGTGACTACATTCAATTGGGCTTAGCTCGAAACCTGTTAAAATATTGAAAATTCATCGAAAAAGTATGAAACGGTAAATATCGATAACTATGCTCCACCGACTGCCCCTTAAAGTTGCTATTTTTTACAGAAACTAATTTTGCCGTAATTTATCAATTTACATATTTTATAATTTACTCCTATTTTCAATAGTTAGTCTTATGCTGTATATCCCACATAGCATGAAATATTTCTGTGAAAGATTCAAAGAATGGATTCAGCGAAACCTTGCAGAAACCTTGCTAGCAGGTTACTGAAACCTTACAATAACATTTCACAGAAATGTTTATTGAAAGCTTTCAGAAATATTTTCATAACATTTCACTGAAATATTATTTTTGAATACAGAAAATATTTCAATGAAACATCCCCGAAAGTTAGCAGAAACCTTTCGAGAATTATTTCTGGAAAGCTTACGAAAACATTTCGGAAAATGTTACTTGAAAG
>UELV01140122.1:0-12801 GCA_900490015.1 Megastigmus stigmatizans
CGTATTGAACAAAATATATATATCGAAATTTTCGAGGAAAAAAATCTCCGAGAATCCTGCATGGAATTTTATGAAACTGCAATGACATAATGTTTACATCATTTCTGAGTAAACATATAAAGATATAAAGATATGTTTACATCATATCTTTATATATTTTGTTCAATGCGAAATTACGGACACTACCGGTAAGGTAGGAATCTTTCCGAGGGTCGCACATCCCCTTAATAAAATAATTTCTAAGGTAAATGACACGACTCTGCTCTTATCGAGAAAAAAGAAAATTCGTATTAGAGAAATACAAAGCAAAAAGCATTGAAAATGATTAAATGAGGATACAGACAATATAAAGATAAAGAAAAATTTAGCCAAACTAAAATTTTAATCTCTTATTGCACCATTCTAAAGAAAAAGTTATTTCTTTTATAAAAATAATCCACTCCAACAACAACTGTTGGAGCTAAACTAAAGTAATCCATCTAAACCTCTGTAGAGGCGCAGCATTTTATTGTATACTGTTCAAATTCTGTATATTTTTATTTTATCATACTATACGAAATTATTAATTGTAATTAAAAACTCCAATGAAAAATCGTAAACAGTGAAGTAGATACCACATAAGCATATAGATCAATACAATGCAAAGGTATACGTTTTGATACTGAATAAATTAACTGATAATCTGATTCTACCAATCTCAGTTTTTATTTTTAATAACTAAAAAATAGACAAAGTTTTCCATAGAATTAACCGTCATTTTTCAATTATCCCAACTTCATTTTTCAATAACGCCAAAAAATGTTTTTATTTTGAATGAAGCTAGCTAATTATTAGTTAATGAATTTAAAAGTTATTTTTATCCGTATCTGGTATTTAGCGCTTCTTTTATAAACCAACAACTACAAGACAAGCGGTGCAATTTCGTAAGATTAAACTTTAAGCGAATATATAAAGAAGTCGCGTTACATGCATATTTAAGAATACCTACAAAGGGTAAAGCCGAAAAAAATCGTTAGCGAGGTGTCGAGGAGCTCGGGTTTAGAATTTTAAGAAGTTAGTTGTGCTGCAGCAGACGCGTAAATTTCCGGAAAAGTTCTCAAGGAAGACTAGCCGAGAGAAGGTGGAACAAATTTTTAACAGGCGACGCGTACGCGCGGCGTTTCATTTTTGTCGAGAAGTCGGAAGCGCGCGCGCGTGGCCGACAGCGGCACATCGAGCGAGAGTAAACTTGGTCAATCGTCAAACTCCATGGAAGCTCGCGCTCGATTTCCCAAGTCCAGACGCGGCAACTTCAGAACCCTTAAGTTCACCAAGAAGTATATACAGTGGGTTTATTGATAAACTTTCTCGACAGGACGATTCTGGAATATGACGAAGCTGCAGGAGGAGAACAAGAAAGAAAAGAAAACTCGAACGGAAAAACATTAAAGTAAAAACACTTTCTCGTAAAAGTAGATGTATATACACCGCTCTGTAGGCTCTGTCAAATGTTTACTTCGCGGCGAGAAGTGTCCCAGCTTTCGTGTCTCTTTTATTTTCTTTCGCGCATTATCGCTCCGCAATCCGCGGAAATTACGGCATTTACTTTGGTTTGCGCTTATATTTTCTTTTAGAAATTATTTACGACTTCCGAGCGCTGGGATTAAAATTCAATTGCAACGTGCATAAATTGAGATCGAAAAGATTTCCAAAGTCATAAACAAAAGTTTATAAAATTAAATCGGCATGATAATAATGGTATAATATTTGCAGATTGGTAGAATAACTAATACGGTATATCGATTCAATCGAAAGATTATTTATAGCGGTGAAAGTCGAATAAAATTCCGACATTTCCACATCTCCCCACCTTACATAATTAGCTTCAGCTCGCCGCTGCCTAGCTCAATCGATAAACATTTCAGCTACACTTTATTTCCTTCGGCTTGCACCTCTTGTACGCGCGATACTCATTACGATATACTCGCAATGATATGGCAGCTAATTATTTTCATTGGCAAAGGAACACTCGAGAGTGCACCAAAGTAGGTATATATTCGCACAGCGGAATAAGCATCTGCAGCAAAGTTGGTGCAGCGTAAACGCGAACGATTAGGGGCGGGATTCGAATCGCACAGGGAGAACGGCATGGCAGCGGCGAAAGGAGACCGGGTTATTGGGTGTCGGAGCAAGTTTTGTCCGAGTTTAAATGGAATGAAAAGGTAAATGAAAAGGCTGCGCAGCTGAGAGCGGCTATATAGGGGGCCGGCTATCGTTGGGAGTATACAGGCGTCGCAACAGCACTGGTATATATATTTATATATAGTACGGGGGAGCTGGGCAAAAGAAGGGCAATCTGGGAAAATTCAAAGGCAGCTGCGCGAACTCGCAGATACTCGGAGGGGGGAGGGGGGTATATAGGGAGAAAGTTTGCCGTGGGAGAGTCGAGAGAGAAAGAGAGAGAGAGAGAGAGAGATAGGCTCGAGTCGACTTTTTCCGTGAAACTCGCCCATTTACTTTGTCGAGTATTTCGGCCTGTAGATAAAATGGCTGGAGACTAGACGGGGCTCGTAGTCTCGCTGCAGCTAAGGTATATACGCGCGATTAACGCTCAGGCAGCTTCTATAGTCGCTTAACAGCAGTAGCAACAGCAACAGGAAGGAGTGAGAGAGAGCAAAGTGTCATTGGACGTTCGGTCGGCCGTGTGGACGCGTGGCGCGTCGTATAGCCACGTTTGATTAGATGCAGCAGCAGCAGCGGCCTCGGGCTCCTGCAATTAGCCCAGCGAAGCGTTAATGCCGCGCAGCGGGGCCGTGATGCAGTCGATTCTCTGCCGTTTACCGGGTCCGCTCGAACGCTCGGCTAGCTGCTTGATAAACAGTCGGAGCTGGACTAAGCCAGGCTATATGCTGCTGGGCTGTTGCGGTTGCTGCTGCTGCAGACGCGGTATAGCCGAGGTTCTCGATCTCTCGACGAGCTCTTTGTGTCGCAGCTCGGCGACGCCGCGACGCCGTGGCAAAGGCATCCGCGGGGGTGGGGCTGTTCTCGGCTCGGAGCAAAGCTCCTGAACCGGTTGCTTATGAGGATAGACAGGCCAGTCTGCGGTGCAATAATTGTGCGAGCTTTCCAACTTAACTATTCGACTAGTGCGAGATTCAAGCGACTTCGTTTGTCTTAATTTATAATTGATTTAGACTATTCGAGTCCGAAGACACTTGTTTATTTGTAACGCAGCTGCAGTCTGCTTATGAAGTAGACTGCGTGGGTGCAGTTTCCTTCCCCGAAACTAGCTCGACGGGCCGCGCAACAAAATGGGAAAAGCAATGCGAAGACAGCTCCTTTCTCGGGCAGAGATATATATGGTATATAAGTACACTGCAATCTCCTCGCTTGCAGGAGCAGCGAGTAATTGAGTACAATGGAAGATGCATCGCGTCAGAGCTCCTGGGGCGTACCTAATTCCGTCTCAACTGTTGCTAACACGCTGTGCCAGTAGGCATCCCTTGTGCTGCTCGAGGAGTACTAGAGCAACTCGAGAGTCCTCTCTCTCTCTCTCACTCTCTCTCTCCTTCTTTTTTCGCTCGCCACTTGAGCAGTTCGTTGCAATTCTCCTTCCTTTCCGCTCTCTCTATCTCTCTCTCTCTCTCTCTCTCTCTCTCTCTCTCTCTCTCTCTCTCTGCTGCAACTACGAGGATTCCCATTTATTGTGCAGGCACTCGAGGCTTCATCAGCTTGCATTTGATTTCACATCGACTCCGCGTCGACGCGATTAGAATTCATTCGGATGCCGAGCTACCTTACTTCTGCACCTTCTTGTTTTCTTTTTGCTGCGAGTCTTTCTTTCGGCGGGGACTGCAGCACTGCAGCGCTACGGACTCGAGGATCCACGCTTTAACGTTCCTAGATTAAGTATTTTTAATAATATTTCGTACACCTCATCTACGTCTAAGTTGATCGATGGAAAAAGTAACGCTTGCAGTCAACAAGATGTTTCGCTGATGGAAATCCTGCCAATTGGAAAATTGTATTATCTGTGTGGACCGCCGGGGCTGTAAAGAACTTGTAGACGTACTGGTATATTCTGACAATTTTACTTCCATTAAGTGGAGTAGAACCTTTGCTTTCAAACATTGAATACTTCATCGAAACCATGACGTAGACCATTACTACTTGATTAACATGGAGTACCAAGAATTGCTTTCGGTTGCGGCAGTGCTTTTCTCTAATCTACTTAAATACGTAATAAGATTTCTTTCTATATTATTTCTTATTCGTGAATCAATTGAATCACTGATAGTAACAATTAGACACTGTACTTCCCCAAGACAACTATAGAACACTAGTTAATAATAAAAAGGAATATAGATTAATTTGTTTTCCTCGGAAGGGATCTTATTAAAAATTTTCAGAACTCAAAATTATATGAACAACAGCGTATGTAAACTAATATTTATAATTTCAATTACTTATTCAAAAAATTTTAAAAGAATTATAGTGAATTATTCTGATATATTTTTTGAATACAGATTCTTTTAACTAATATCAATATGGAATAGTACACAAAGTTTGTGTTAGAAATTTTTAACAATTTCAATGCCATCGATATGTGGGTATATAAATTAAAAAAAACTCTACCAAAGATTTTGAAATTACTTTACAGATCAAGCCTTTAAAAAAGATGAAACCAATTGCTATTATTATTGAATCTAGCTTAGCTCAATATTTATCGCAGCTATAGATGAACCAATTTAATTTTTAAGCTAATTTGTAATGGTTTTTCTCTTGTTCCAAGAAAACCTATATCTATACTTTGTCAACCTTGATTTTTGCATTGAAATATTTGATTCAACTCAACCATTCTTCAAAAATATCCAAAAACATAGATGGCATTATTTTAAAATATTCGAAGTGTATTTAAACGAAATGAAAATTCGGACTGATATAAAACTGAGTTTGCATAAGCATTTTAACGGATTTTCAGATTTTATTTGAAAAATAGTATATTATAAAATCACCGGTTTTGGAAAAATTCGTAAACCCAGTTTTTATGAAGAGTAGCACAAAGATATTATATTATTATATTAGCGTTTATGCTATATACAGTTATATTCATCTCAAAGAAGTTTAAGCTGATAATACAAGTCATAAACTGATCTTGGAGCTGAGCACGGAATCTTAACATTGCTCGGAGGATAAAATGCGCTGGTAATACATTTTTATAGTAATATAATATCGGCAGAGCACAATAACGTCGAAGAAAAGCGTGCCTCCGTGGCGTGGTCGGGTGAGCGCAGGAAAAACGTCTCGGTCCTCCTCATATTTCGTTTTCCGCAAGAATCCTACATAGAGCTCCGAGCTTCCACTCGGCTCGTCTTGTTTTCTTCAGCCACCCGCCAAGATTTTCAAAACATCCGATCTCGCCGAGCTTATATATATATATATATATACACAAAGACCTAGACTGGTCTTTTTGCCGTCCACCGCGAACATGGCATCGTCCGGGCAAAGCAATCTCTCGCAGTCCCTCGGACTCCACTCGAAGACCTCGCGAAGCTTCTCGGCATTTCGCCCAGTGTCCTACAAGCTGCACCAATTAGAGAGCGCCGTCACTTTTCTGGCGCGGCCAGCAGCACTGCAACGCTGCGACGAGACTCGAGAGGCGTAGTTATAGGTCGTATAGAGGTGTCAGAGCCGCGGCCAAAGTCTTTTCCTAAAACATCAGCCAGGAGCCCCGACGTATTAAAAGCACTTTAGCTGTGCGAGGAACTAGTAGTAGCGCGCTTGTACTGCACTGCAGCCGAGAGACCTACCCTTTCCCTCTCTCTCTCTCTCTCTCTCTCTGTCTCGGGTACGAGAGTAGAGCCCGTGGAGCACTGGGAGCCCGTGGAGCCGGTGGAACGGAAGAAAAGGGAATGATTTATCGGCGCGCGCGGCACGAGGTTAGCCCCGCAACCATAAGTCAACGGGACCCGATAAGCGCGCGTCTCTAATCGCGGTACCGGCTGCGTGCGAACTCTGTTGGTTCGCTGCCAACGGCTACGATCGGTGCGGCTGCAGCCCTGGAGCCGGCCGCCGCTGCACTGGAGAAAGAGATCCGCTGGCCGACTCTCTTTGCAGCCAAAGCTCGAGCGGGAGATAGAGACGTCGAGCACCGCCTTCTAGGCTGCTGCTGCTGCTGCTGCTGCTGCTGGGGGAGAGGGACTGCGACAACACTCGAGCTGAGGATCGACAAGAGTTTCTGTCCGCTCGCGAAGACTCGTTAGTAGTTATATGGCCCGCAGGATATGGTCCGTCGTAACAAACTTGGGACCTTGACGTCACGGAGTATCTCCTGCTCTGCGAGCCCGAAGAGAGTGAGAGATCGAGAGGAGTGACCGCCAGAGATATTCGCGATAAGAGTGCAGAGAGAGAGAGAGAGAGAGAGAGAGAGAGAGAGAGCGAGACATAATGGCTCATTGCACTCACTGTAGTTTAGTCGACTTGCATCTTTACGTTTCCGTGGCATCAAGCCCAAGTTTGTTATAACGGGCCATATAGCGGGTGCATAACTATACTCTCCTTGCAGCTTCTATTCTTATTCTTCTTTCCTCTTTTTTCCATCCGTTCCTCTTCCGTCTTGGACTCCGCGTATAGCATATACAGCTGAGCGCCTCGTATCGCTCCTGCGTGTCACCTATTTTGGAAGCATGCGCGCAGGTACGGCATGGAAATGATATTGAAACAAAATTGAATTTGTTTCTCGCGCATCTTCCATGCGGCGCTCGATATACAGCTCATTTTCTCCGGATCTATATATTTTATGAAACTTGGAAATTTCCAAGAAGCGGAATATAACATATTCGCGTGACATTCCTCCGCTTTTCCAATAGTCTTCTCTTCCACTATGACGTGTAATAGCGCAAACTAATCGACTCTATAGTTGAGAATCTCTAATCTAAGACTGCAGCAAACCATGTGAGGTATGCCATGTAAACGCGCTTGTTCTCTCTCTCTCTCTCTCTCTCTCTCTCTCTCTCTCTCTCTCTCTGTCTATGTTGGCGTTGCGTGGCTGAGGATTGGAACAACACGTTAAGTTTACCCAGTGCCAGCGGATCGAAAGCCTGTGTGAACGCACAAATTAGGGTTCAGTGTGCTGATGCTACGACATTACACCGATAACACCGCTGTAATGACTTCTGCTGTTAAGATATTTCATTTTTAAACGAATTAAATTTTAACAGACTTTTATATAGACAAGCTACTGTTGTGTGTGTGTTGGTTATATATATTTATATTTTTTACTTATTAGAATATGGATTTATGTATATCTACACATTGCGTGCACATTTGTACGTGTACATCCGCCCCTTTTAAATCTTGCATTGTGATATTTAATATAATCAGACTATTAATTTAATAAAATTCTATAATTGTAATTTCACGTTGCGAGTATCGCGAGAATTGCAGCTACATATCTATATTAATAATAATTCGTCGGCTGCGTAGAAAAAGCTCGTATCTCAAATTTTAACTTGAAAAAGATCTATTTTTTGCCCGCCTCGTATTACTCGGTAGAAGCGAAATTATTTTTATTATCAATATCAAATTGATTAATACTTTTATTTTATATTATTTAATACCTTGTACATGCAAATCATATTAAAAATAAATTGTTCTACGTTGCGAGTGAAAATCAATACGCGAAAGCCAAACGAGATTTCTCTTTTTTACCTTCATTGAATCATAACGAACGTGGTGAAAACCGAACTCGTACTGATATATAGTTTATAATGGAATTATTTATCATAGCTGTTCAACTGTTTGTTTTAAAATTTCCAAGAAATAAAGTTCCCCGGTTTTGCAACCGAGGCGTTAATTCCACATTGCCGCGGGCTTCCCCTTCTGTATAGAATATAGTACCTACTGGGAAATAAAAATTTCTTTTTACAATATTTTCTACACCTTTGTTTTATTACACGTTCAGCTTGATTCCCTCCTCAAAGTAGACCACATTTCAATAATTCAAACGAATTGTATAAAATAAGACTTTGGCCAAACTGCAATATACCGCAGACTATTATGTCAGGATTGATGAAGCACTGAATCCCGAAGGAAGCGGGCATCCCCGCGAATGAAATACAGCTGCAAGGCCGAAATGCATTTCTCGCGCTAAGCGGTATCATAGAAATAGAGAATCGCGAATCGCATGCAGGACGATTGACTGCAGGAAGGGCCATTTAGCGCTCGATCGTCGTCGCGATAGTTTACGCGCCCGCTGAAAGTAGTCGAGTCGATGCCATTTTCCGCAGCGCGTTTTCAAGGCGAAAGAGCTATTCGGCTCGCGTTAGCAGCCACGTACGTCACGTCGCTAGTGGTTAAATTTTTTCCTCCCTCGCGCACACGTGCTCTCTCTCTCTCTCTCTCTCTCTATGTCTAGCTCTATATATATACAGTATAGTATAGTATAGTATATATATGGGGAGAGCGAAACGCGTCGCGCATCGGTCCGGGCTTGGCGCGTTATAACGGCCGAGCGATGTGCGGGTACCCGCGCCATATTTTTCAGATTTTCCGCGTCGTTTGCTCTTCGAGGTCCACCGGAGTAGGATTTATCGAGAGGCGCTTCTCTCTCCCTCTCGCATCGTCTGCGGCTTCATCGCGTTATGACCGCGACCGCACCGATTTCGATGAACCGCCACCGCCGCAGTCTGCGCTGCACTCAGCCATGGAAAAGGGACAATAAAATTCCGAGAGAAGATTATGATGCTCCGGTCGTTAGAAGGGTGGGTTATGGGACGGGGCCGGGCATCAACTTGTTTCTTGCCTCACTGATGCTACGGCGCGTAATTTCCTTCGCTCTCGTTCCTCCAGCTCCGCGAGAGTTTCGTTATCGCGCTGGAAAAGCTTCTTCGCGACTCGTGCGATATTCCGACGAGGACTGCGGATTTGAAGGAAAAAAAGGATCTTGGAACATGCGCGATTAACATATTTAGGAGTTTACGAGGCGTAAATGTCCTGAGATGTATATCGAAGTTGAAATAGTGCGTGCTTTCGAATGAATATGCAAAGAGCATGTTATATCCGATGCACTTGTACCACGTATGCAAATTAATGGACTTGAGACCTACTTTTTGCGCTTAAAATTTGTAACTTTACCCTTTTTCTTTTTTACCCTTCTTCTGCTTTTACGAAATGAAAAATTTTCAATTTCATAGCGCGGAAAATCTTCATTCATATAACGTTTTCGTTTCCAGGACATACACTTAAAAAAGTCAGTTTAAAATTGTACATCTTTTTAATGTAATGAGTGTAGTATTATGCACGATTTTTTAAAATATTTACAGTATTTTTGAATACTGATTTCATTTA
The DNA here is from genome assembly GCA_900490015.1 of Megastigmus stigmatizans. NCBI lineage: Eukaryota > Metazoa > Arthropoda > Insecta > Hymenoptera > Megastigmidae > Megastigmus > Megastigmus stigmatizans. Next base: position 9,328 of record UELV01140122.1, read on the forward strand.
TTTTATAATATATTTTTTTGTATATCGTTATATCAACAGTGTATATTAAAAATAAACAAATCGGTATTCAGGACAATTATGAACGCAATTATTATTTATTAGAAAAATATAAATTAATCGCATTGCATGAATAACGCATGTACATTTGATTGCATTGTAATTACAATAAGTGGATGTAAATTGAAGAGTTATATAATTTCAAATTTCCACCTGTAATGTAATATAATTAAATTTCACGTGAAGGAAATCAAAAATTATCGTTTTTAATGCACTTATCAGAATTAAGCAATGAAATATTATAATTATTTTTATATATATGATGAATTATTGAGTAGCTGATTAACTTTAAAAAGAAGAAGTTCTAGCTTTTTATTTACATTTTTTGATATGATTGTTAATAACTTTATCTAGTTCTCAGATATCTGAACAGAGAAATCATGGATGTTTCGACAATATCGGATTGTTTGAATCTTCCAAAAAATAGTTACCATTTTCAACGCTTCGTATATTTTTTACACGCCGCATAAATTTGATAAAATATTGATAAATGGGGAGAGGAAAAATGTTGAAAATTATAAAAGTTTAATCTAGTTTCGTGGGAAAGTAAGTATAGATTATGGAAAGAAGGAGGCAGGACATTTCAGTGGTGAGTGTTTATGCATTGACAAGTGACTGGCGCCGCGTCGGTACTACGCGGCGTCTATAACCGAAGGCTCTCGGGCTTGTTACGATGCACTCGGGGAGCTCGAGAAGGCTATCTGCGAATGCAGATCACGTGCTTGATTGGCTCTGAGACATCCAAATGTCCTTCTAAATACGTCCGTGCTCAGGTTTCCGACCTGCTCTCGAATCGGATTCAATTCAGAGTATCTCAAAATACCTGCATACACTTGCTCCGGATGCAATTTGACCCTCTAGCAGCTTCGGTGCGCCTCCGCGCAAGAAAGGACGGTTAGTGTTTATTAAAGTGTATTATTGGAATAGCAGCCGAGCAAAAACGATGCTGTTATAAAGTCAATTACGTGATTCCGCGAAGTAGAAAATAGATGGAAAATAAATCTTGCTTCGTGTATTTTTAGAGCGTTTTCCAGAAAATACTGTTTTCATCTGTATAATACATGAAATTCAATAGTTAAAAGAAGAATCATTGATTTCCCCCAATCCGATGTAGCATTTTTTTTTAAAAAAAACGTAACAAAAGCATTCATTTATTTCATTTATTACATTTATTTTATACATCATAGCAATTCAATAAGTTATGACAAATATTGATTCAGCTGAAATACACATTTTTTATTAAATAAACTTACCGATGTCATGCAAATGTAAAATATTCAATTTTCAGGTGCGAATTACGAAATAAAATATTTCCATCAATTTATTGGTTCTTTTTCCATAAAAATTATTCATCAAGTCATCCATTGATTGTAACCAAATAAAATATAATGGAGTTCTAATATTTAAATTTAATCATCACAGTGCTTTATTATTTATGCTTCCGACTATACTTCGAGCATTTAATTTATAGAACCACAGAACATAAAACTTTTAAGATGAATAAGGCATATGAAGTAAAAATTGAAAAAAATAATGGATTCAAAGTGAAGTAGAAGAAAGTAGGGTGGAAAATTCACGATAATTCGTCCGTCCTAATTTAACATCATTAATAAATGCGAACACAAGACACTTACACGTGCCTCCAAGTAAGATGTTTCTCGAGGACTTGAGCGTCGAGTGTTCTCGATCTATTGTTTCCGTCCACGTTTTACACTGCCAGCAGCACTCGCTCCACCAAGATTTCACAAGAAGTTTCCGGCTTCTTGGAGGTGGGGCTTGTGCTCCATCCTCCAAGCGGCCAAGTGGAGTTGGTCGGTCTTTGTCGGTGAAAAATCAAGGCCGATCGATTCCGAAATTATTAAAGACGGGGATAGAAATAGAGAGAGAGAGAGAGAGAGAGAGAGCCAAGGGAGAGCAAAGGAAGCAAATGTGTGCTCCTCAGACTGTAAGTCAGTATAATTTTCAGTTTACTCCGGCTGCGGCGGTGGGCTCGACGTGTCCGAGAGCGAAAATGCCGTCCAACATGCAGAGCTTCATGAATTTCGCATGAGTGCCTAATACCAGGCCGTAATGCGCTTTAGCTTACGTAGAAGAGGAGAGGGCAGAGAAAGAGGGAGAGAGAGAGAGAGAGAGAGGGAGAAGACAAGAAGGGTCAGGTTCGTTTGCCTTGCGATTGCCTCTGTCTCTCTCTCTCTCTCTCCCTCTTTCTCTGCGCAGCTTAAGTCGGCTCGAGTTTCGTTTCTTCTTTTCTCCCTTCGAAATCCTACACTATGGACTTAGCTCCTGTATATATACAGTATCGCTCGTATACTCGGGGGAGAAAAACACAAATGCTCGCGAATTCATTTAATGGATAAAGTCAGCCAAAATATCGCGCGGCGACTACTATGACTCGCTCGGCCGATAAAACTTTCTCCGTTAATTCAAGCTTACTGTTTGATTTTTTGTCAGCTTCCATTCCGCGCCGCTAAATTTTGTATTTAGTTGAACGTCGCCGCCGCCGCCGCTGCTGTTATCGCAGCTGATCAAAGATCTGATTTCACAATGGCCACTTATTCAACTTGAACGATTGCGCACGGCTCGACTCTACGACTTTTGCTTTCAAAAAAAAAGCATATTACACCTATTTAAAAGTCTAATTGAATAAACTTTTCTGAAATTCCATACTGTTTTAGTGACTCGAGCCCATACCTTTTGTCCACTTTTACTCGGTTCCGATGAAAACGACTTTATTCCATTGTAAAATTAACGAATAACCTTGCCATTTTTTTCACGCAATGCCAATCATTTGTTTCGCATTTACAACGGTGATCAAATTATTCGACATAATCATCGTGCGCACAAAGAATATAATTTTTCGAAAAAGTATCCCGTCGCGATAAAGTTGAAAAATGCATTTTTCCCTCAAGACCGTGAACAATGCTATGTAACGATCGAATACAATGCAGCTGCTTCTAGCCTGATAAAGCACTAATATACACCGCCACAGCTGCACTTGTATAACAACCTATGTCTACTGATTGATGTTTTTGTGACATTGATATCCGTCCATGGATGGAAAAGCCAGATCGTTTTCCTCTATACAGTTTCAATAAAAGCCAAAAGGCTTGATAAAGTTTCGTAATAGATCGGAGCTGAATCCCCCCTCCTCGACGTGATTCCCCAACATTGGCTCTCAAGGATATCCTTCCAACCAAGAAGCGTGAAATCGAGGAGGACAGATTTCCGTCTTTCGGCGAAACGGCTCGGACTTAATAACGAGACGCTTGTCGCTGGTAAAAGAAAAAAAAATATCGAACCAAAGGCGAGCGGGTGGGGGGAGTATCGAATGCGGCCTTGCCTCGAGTCGCGCAGCGATTCAAAGCCAGGCTATAGCGTAGTATAGTATAGGCAGTGTGTGTGTGTGTGTGTGTGTGT
>UELV01140124.1:0-20634 GCA_900490015.1 Megastigmus stigmatizans
GAGAGAGAGAGAGAGAGAGAGAGAGAGAGAGAGAGAGAGAGAGAGAGAGAGAGAGAGAGAGAGAGAGAGAGAGAGAGAGAGAGAGAGAGAGAGAGAGAGAGAGAGAGAGAGAGAGAGAGAGAGAGAGAGAGAGAGAGAGAGAGAGAGAGAGTCTCGCGATGCATGAGCAACAGAAAGAAAAAAGAGAGGAAGACAATCAAGAGCGGATAATAAAGGGAGGTGGGGCAGGACTAGAAACAGGATGTAGCGGTTTTTTAGCGAGGACGGCAATGATAAAGGAATAAACGAGAACGAAAATTCACTAGCGCCGTGTGGTAAACTTGGCGGATAACCGCTGAAGTGCGCGTGAAAAATAAATGGGAGAACAAAACAGGAAAAAAAAAGCGCGAAGAAGAGAATTAAGCGTCTCTGGTCTCTGTCTCGACTATCGACGTAGGCGCGTGTATAGCCTTGTATTATTATGTTATGTTATGTGCAGCGTTACGACATCGCGCAATCTATTTATTTTTTGCTTTCTTTTGTGCACTTTCTATACTACACCTTCTTTTTAAAGGGATTTCACATTGATGCTGATGGATTAGAAGCGTGAGTTATTGCATCGATGTTTGAAGCTATAAAATATCTTCTGAAAAGTAGCTTTAGTTACTTAAGATCCTAAGGTACGCAAGCTTTCAGAAAAATAAATTTCAACTTAAACATCAATAAGTTAATGCGCAAAGAATTGAAAAAAAAAAAGAAGGCACATTAAAAGAATGAGCAGCGCGGAATCTCGCCTGAGAGGATATACAGAAAGAAAGCAGAGAGTGAGAGTGAGAATGAATTCCGTCCGACATTTACGCTCCAGGTCCATTATTATGAAATCTCCCTAAAAGCCGAACTTGTCGCACACACAGCGCGCCGAAGCATTAACGATAATGACGCGGAGCTCAAGGATGCATGCAAACTCCTTGCAATAGCTCTCGTATTACATTAACCAAGGAACAAACAAAAAAAATAACAGACACTCACACATACACACACATAGGACAGGCAGACAGACAGACAGACAGACAGAGACAGTATATATCTGAGAGATATATATTCTCCCTCTCTGTCTCTTGCACACGAACAAGTGAAACGGACGAGAGCACACATCCCCTTTCTTCCTGCTTCTTCTTCCGTTTCACTTTTGTTCGGTGAAAAAGAACGAAAAAAAAAGAAGAAATAAAACTGCAGGCAGAGTGAAAAAGAGGCAGGGGGTGGCAAGAGAGAGAAGGATGCTGCCGCAACAACGACATATATAGAAGCGCATCAAACAACTATACATATACTCACTCTAGCTGCGCTCTGTGTTACAAAGTCGAGTTTCGCGCATAAGATCCAAGCGAGGCTCGCGCGAGCGCGGGACACATGGAACATAAAAAAGAGGAGGAAGCACGTTAGCTCTGTATCGTGTCTCGTTGCTGATGCTGTTGTTGCTGTTGCTGCGTTCGTTGTTTTCATTTATTTGCTCTTTTTGTTTTTTTTTCTTTTTGATTTTTGTATGGGGTATACGATTATATAAATGCATGAGGAGCGTTTTTCTCTACCACTTGTCCTTGTTTTCTAATTTTGTATTTTTCTGTTTACTTGCGGTTTTCTTTTCGCGCGTAGCTTCGCGGAGAATTGGTTGGCCTGTGACACCGTAATGATTAATAATAATTGTAAATGTGTTATTATTAGAAATATTTATTGTTCAAACTATAAACTGCTTAAATATGATAATTTTGGCAATTTAAAACAAGATACCAATTGACAATATTAAAGAGGCAGACTCAAAATATGAAGTAAAATTGCACAAAATTAGCATAAATTATATCAGGTTCTTTTTAGAACGCACGTCATTATGTTTTAAATATAATTAAATTTATTTTTAAATATTTAAGTACAAATTGAAATTTCAACACAAGTAAATTCACTGCCAGTCAACGTTGCGACCAATCAAATTATTCCGCGATGCCAACGAGAAAAATACGAAAGATCGTTAGCCCCAATACTCTTTTCTCCCCGCAGTTCTTTCCACGGGGTGCATTTCAACTTTTGTATACTATATTGCGCAAACTATATAAGCACCGATCCGACTTAATTTCGCCGGTGCGGATATGGGAAGAAACTCGGCTGCCTCTTTCTGCCGAGTTGCCTCTCGTTTTATATTTACATATCGTGCATACACTTTAACGTTTTATATTGCGCGTATGTATCTCTTCATTTGGGGCAGGGAGTGAAAGACGTTCCGCTGCTGCTGTTGCTACTGCTAGTGGCGGTACACGAGTGAGATGTAGCAGGAGAAGCTCCGCCTCGGCGCAGTAATAGTCCTCGAGAGTTTTACTTACTTGATCCCTGCAGCAGCTGATCCTGCATTAGGGGTAATGTGCACTATGTAGTCTCTCTTGCCTGTGGACGTTCGGTTTGCCTCTCAACTTTTCGAGCTAATTCTTGTTTGCTTTTATGGCTCTTTGCTGCTGCTCCCTCTCTCTTTTTCTTTTTCTTTTTACTCTTTTCTATTGACTCGGGATTCTAAGCGAACGGGAGAAATCCTATTTTTGCTGATTCGAATAAAAATTCTTTTCGATTAGTCCCGATTTAGTTCGATTATTGAAAAAGGTTTCATCTCGTAAAAAATTTTAAAAAAATTGTTAAAAAGAAATTTATAGATAATTAATTACAGTTTGCCATAAATGTTTGTTATAAAAACTTCACGTAAGCGGAGAATTAAATAAAGTGTAATAACCTTTTGTTATATCATTAATTTGAAGAAACGTCCTTTTAATAATTAAGCCATTCTCCTGCGAATAATCGCACACCGCGAAATAATATTTCTTTTTTATCTTAATAATTTCACCCGCAGTATAAGCAGCTTGCCGGGCTACATTAATCATCCATAAAACTACATCATCCAGCATTAAATAACAGTATCATAAAGCGACTATTACCAAAATGAAATGCACCCCATAAGTATATTATGATAATAAACATAATCATTCTTATTATAACAAAGAGTATATACTAGATAAATATTATTGTTATATGCGTTAGGTATATAAAATGCGTAATAAAAAGTATTCCGTGCTTCATATAGGTATATATGTAAACCATACACAAAGTATGTTTAAATATATAGATATATAGTATATAATGTATAATCTTTATCGTGCGTGCGCTATAAACCGTGCCGTGCGTGCGCTATAAGAGGCAATTGCGCAGCGCGCGCGTGCAAGCGTATAATGGTGGAGAGACAGTAATGAGAGGAGTGAATAAAAAAAATACAAGTGAGAGAGAATATATATATATACGTATATGTGGCGTGAGTTAAGGATCTCGTCGATGTATATACGTGTACAGTTCCTTTATTCTCCCTTTTTTTTCTTTTCCTCGCCCCCTCTTGTGTTCAGAAGGCCGAGTGTCCAGCGACAGTCATTCATAATGAAAAACGAGTTTGTCCCGCATTTTTACTTTTTCTTGTTTTTTTTTTCTTTTAATCATTATTATAAAATTCTTTTCAGTTCACCCCCGACCTGATGAAATCGATGTAAACGTTTCGAGAAACTCGCCGACGTGTCTTTATCGGCTTTTTCTCATCGCATGCATATTCATAGGGCATCGATGGAGCCGGACATTTTTCTTTTAGCTCCCCTTTATTCTTTTTTGCGCTCTTTTTTTTAATTAAAAACTCGCTTATTATTGCGATTGCTATCGCTAGGCTAGTCTCCTCGGTATCTTGAAAAAGGTTAATGGCTCTTCTCCCGGCGAAGACGGAAAACGGCACAATAAAGGAAAATTGTAGTACTTGGCGAGATCGGATTTCTTCAAATTTTGCATTTTCTTTTATGAATGCTTATCAAGCGCTATTAACCCCTTAGTTCTAGCAATTTATGACTCTCATCTTTTATGGCCATTCAGATTTCAATTTAAAATTACAAACATAACAAGTATTCCTTTTTTTTTTTTTTTTACAAATTTATCAGTTATCTATATGGACATCAAATTTACAGGATATATCACAGTGTTTGTAATTTCAAGACTTTATATAAATGAGCCATATATTTTATGTACTTTTTTCTTTTAATTGATATCAAAATGGTTTCTGATTGATTTTTTTAATGGTCAATGTGAAAATGCATTGGACAGATGCTCGAATGACTGCAATATCGAGATTTATGAGAGAATCTCAAATTGCTGGTGGAAAAAGAACATTCTTTTGATATGATAATTGTATATGTTGCAGCTTAGCACAGCTTAAGCCTGATAAATTTTCTGAAATTTTTAAAATAAAGCTGAAAAGCTATTGTAATGCCTTACGTATAATAAATGAGAATTAAGAAATATATCTGCGTATCTCCTATAATTTAAAGCTCGGTCCAAAAAATTTGATTAAATCCCAAAATTTGGGTTTAGCCAAATTTTCGTTTAAGCCAAGAGAACGAAAAAAAAACGGGTGTAGCGAAAAAAGTATAGCAACTTATTTACATAAAAGCTTTATTAGATAAAAGCCGCTGAGTGCCATGTAGTAAGAACTTTGTTTTGAGAGAGTATACTTCTTGGTTAAAAAGAATTTATGTATAATGGTGCAAAGCACGAGATCAAAGCGGTAATTGGATTAAAAAGTATAAATGGAATGGCGATAATTCTTTCGACAAGAAGCAAACGCAAGCCATATAATTCTAATTTATCATGATGTTATCTAAAGTAAAGACGTTTAAAGTTTGGTAATAATTGTCTTTGTTATACTTCTCGTTTTGGTTTCATCGTTGAAGTCTTCTTTGGGTCGATAATTCAAATAGATATAGGGTAGATTCCATTTAAAATGAACGAAGTGTACTCTTTGTGACACAATCGATATTTTATTACTGGATGTCTTCTGCTCATCCAATAGGATTCTGTCATATAGTAGAAACATTGTAACGTAAGGTAGAGCGCAATTGGACTTACCGAAGATATCCAGTTCAATGGTATTTATGACGTTACTGTACGTAATTTGCTCACTCGACATGGAATTCACCTGTGTATATAAAGATATACGTACGTCGCAGGAGCTTTTATTAGTACAGATTTTTATATTTATCGTTCAAAAGTATAATTTATGAAACGGTAAATTCCTAGTTTATATCGCATGAAAACTGAAATTGTATTCTCACCCGGTAAATACGGTTTATTCTCGTGCAATGCTATAAACCAAGGTCAATACACGAAAGAAACTATCTATGATTTAAAGAATAGCACAATAGCATTGTTATTTGACAATTAAATATAAGTAGAGGCTTTGTCTATGCAAGTGTATTTCAATAAAAGTAATGATATTTGAAATTAACTATATAAAAGATTGTTCGTTTTGCTTATTACGTAAATGCATTTGTATTTTCAATTTTCATGGAACATAAATCTTTATTCTTGTCGGATTTCTTGTGGAGTCTATGTCCCAAAAACATTAAAAAATTGATAATTACGTTTGCAATAAATATTAAATACTTAATTAGTAGTCTAGTTTATGATCTACTGAAATATAAACCTTGAAGGTATCTAACCAAGAAAGATCAAATTCCGATGCTCTAAGTACTAAAACTTTAGTACAGTAAATGAATTAGTTTTAGATGGGCATATTATGCGTTAAATGTAATCTTGCTTCCTCACAGGAGCGTTTTTAAAAGCTTTTTAAAAATTTACAGTTTTTAGACTGTTGAGCGAATTAAGCTTCCCATTCATCATTAAGATTCCTACAAGTCTTACAACTTTAGATTCAATACTACATCAAATATTTCCTAAACATATTTAAAGATATCGAATTGCAACAGTCATTCTTACTAAATACCATAAGCTTCTTTGAAACAGCCACAAATTTTATTTCAAAAATCCCTTTCAATTTGGAAACGCAAAAATAGTTACAAATATTGTCCACAATTCACCCACTAACCCACTACACAACCATCTAGCATTATTCTAATTAACAATGAAAAAAAAAGAAGGAACTCCATTCTCCATCTCCCTCCAATACGACGAAACACCCCAACCAATCGACTAACGAGATGAGAGCATGGAAAAAAAAGAACGACGGCTTAAAGCCCCCCGAAAAACAAAAGGAATGAAAAACAAAGCGTAAATGTATAGAAAAAAGCATTGAAATTCGTAAGTAGTAACAGCGTAGTTTTCTCGGTCGGCCGGTCAAAGGGGATAAGGTCAAGCGTCAGGCCGACTCCGCGAGCTCTCTCGGCGCTCTGCTGCTATACTCGCGCCTGCGCAGACTCCTCCAGTGCAATTTCTCTTCTTCCTTCTCTCTCTCTCTCTCTCTCTCTCTCTCTCTCTCTCTCTCTCTCTTGCATCGCGCGCGCAGCTGAGCAGAGGTAAAATCCGACAGGTGCAACCTGTCACGGATGATTCCATGCGCTTGTACATGTCTTTCGCCGTGTACGTGCACGTATTATATGCGGCGGCAACAGCTGCAGAGTTCGCTCCTTCGTGTATATACGTGCATGTTGCGTCTCAGCTCGTTAAAATGCAAGCGAGAGAGAGAGAGAGAGAGAGAGAGAGAGAGAGAGAGAGAGAGAGAGAGAGAGAGAGAGAGAAAGGGTAAGTGTGCTGCGGTGGTGGTGCAAGAGGTTTATGGGGGATATTAAGGAGCGGCGTCGGTTTATGCGAGGACGATTGCGCGATTGCGATTATTTCCGAGCAGCTGCTGTACGCTAACAGGAGATTAACGGGTTTCCCGTGATTTCTTAGTTAGGTTCTGACTCGTTTGAAGCGGTTAGTATATAATCATCGCTTTAATCGTTTGTAGGGGAGGGAAAAGGGCCGGGGGCTGAAAGTTTTTTCATTGTTGCGCGATGGAAAGTGACTAGTGATGGAAATTAATGGGATTTTACTGTGATGATCGGATTCGAATTTCTGCGTTTGCCGCGTGAGATCTCGAAATATAAATGTTTGGATGTAATCATGATTGAAAGTTGCAAAGGTTGTATCTGATTGAAATTGATTGGCTGTATGATATATATGAAAGTACAGAATATGGAGAGATTTTCTTTTTCATTAATACGAGTATAACAGAATGTACATGAAAAATAATAAAATTGCAAAGTAGATGTATCGAAAATCAATATCTATACAGCATTTTTATCATAGAATATTAAACCATTTTATAAAATTTTAAGATATAAAAAATGATAAAAATTCCTATTGAATCCCTTTACTTCTTAGCCGATTAAAACTAAATCCAGAATATCCATGTAAGTCTCTCCACTAATCCACCAAGTTTTCCTATCATTGTACACGATCCTTTATGCATACTTTACTCTGAAAAATCACACAAAATCCTATCAAGCAGAAGCTCCACCATTTCCAAGGATTATTTAAAAAAACAAATGTTAATCTACGAAAAGAATCTTTTCTCTCCATCTCGAACAGCTTCTCCGAAAATAATCCTAAGAACTGTTGCATTAAAGGAAAGCGCATAATAGCGCATCCTCGGTCCTTTGTTACGATTCTCCAACGAAAACACACGCGCGCGACACTCAGCAACAATTAATAACAATCTCTGCGCATGGAGAAAGAAAGGAAAAAGGGAAGAAGAATCAACGATTCCCATAACAATAACAGTATAGCCCAGCAGAGAAGTAAAGCAAAGATGGGTCGAAGTGGAGAAATGTACGAGGCGACGGGCAATAATGCAAAGTGAGAGAATAATGGGCAGAAATAGAAGTGGGGGAATGAAGAGGAGCAGAGGAAAAGAGTGAGAGTGAGAGAGAGAGAGAGAGAGAGAGAATGAGAATGAGAATGAGAGGTCGTTAGATTATATTGCGCCATACGCTGGCAGGGGCGTAGTAACGAGCACCGGATATCGACCGTCGCACGTTCGCACGAGTCTTTTTCCCTCTTTTCTCTTCTCTCTCTCTCTCTCCTCTCTCTCAGTGCCTGACTGTGAGTAAAAGTGGAAGATTGTAGAAGTACATCGTGCATGCATTACTCCAACGTACAACCACTGGACGATAAAAATACCCTTATTACCCCCTATCCCAGGTCCATAAGCTCTCACCGCACGATGGCGCATTAAAAATAACCCCTTTACCTTTGTTTTGCGTGTGCGTGCGTACAGCGTCAAGCATCGATTTCTTTTTTCTTTTTGCTTTTTAAAACGAAAATTTCTTTCGCTTATCATTCAGCTGCAATTGTATATTCTGCGCTAATCTCGATGTTCCGCTGTACATCTTTACTCTTATTATAGCAGGAGATTTAATTTTACGTATGACTCGATTTACAGAAATGTTCAAAATAACAGTATTTTCTCATACAATATTACACGTACATATTTTGGAAATTTCTTTCATTCAAAGTATGAATTGTTAACGAAAAACAACGATAAATAACTCATTTTGATTTTCAAAAATACCTTCTAAAAAAGACCGACTTGAAACCCTATATAAATGCAAGGTAGAGTTTATCTAGCAGGTACATAGGTGATCATACGTTCTCCGGCTACTTGAAACTCATAATACTAATTATATACATGCCATGCATGTCTATAAATATAGTAGCCGGGCTAATTTGCAAACTCCAGTATACGTAATTTTAGTTTCCCCAGGGTTCAAAGATCTGACACCTTTCGGAAAATATTACTTATCCGGTTATCCATTATATACAATGATTAGATTAGCCAAAGCTTCTAATTGTTACGAACGAATTATTTAATATTTCTTCGAAAATGTATACTTGAAAATTACAACATTTTTAGAAGATCTACTTCTACATATGATAAACGGACGACTGGCATTATTACGTAATTAAAAAATGCAAATAAACACATCAGCGTGATAATCCTCAGCTTTAATATCTACAATATACTTTTTGCAGAAAGTTACAGATACATAGTTGATTAACTGTTCAACAAGTATAACACAGATCCTCCAACACGACAATACTCCATTTCGAGCAATTTTTCTAAACGCACATAGTTTCACGTTTGTAATTTACTATAGTTCGAAAATAAGCGACTGTATCCCGGTGTATAAGGTATAAACGCGCTCGCGAGAAAGGGGAAGAGGGAATCATATAGGAAGCATTGATGGGTTTCATAGGAGGGGCGCGCCGAGGTGAATTTTTAGCCGGTAAGTACCGCCATAAGCGACGCCGCTCGAGGAATATATATTCGACATTTGCATGGAGATTGGTGGTGTATGTATAGTTGAAGCGCGCGCTCTCGCGTATCCATTAAATCGTTCTAAAAGCATATCCATAGCGCGTGTGAGGTAATCGGGTGGTGCGTCGTAAATTTCGTCTTCTCTTGCTCTGGTGTGCGGGCGCCTTTATGCCTCCTGCCGCCGTGGCTTTCATAGAAAATTAGCTGGAGGTTCTTTTTTTGCTTTATTGGCTTGAAAATTGCTCGAAATTGGAGTACGAACTGCGATGGGAAGTTTTATTATATACTTGGCTAGATCTTCAAAGTCTTGCTGATGGAATAAGTTAAATAATTAGTAAATAGTTATATTGTTGCGAAACGTGTTATACGCTTTCGTTATAAGGAAACTGCAGAGCAAAGTAGGGATGCAAATTTTAATAATCGTTACTTTTAAGCGTGTCTCGTTCAATATTAAGTCAGATCAGACGCAGAATGTTGTAGATTCCATTGGAATTAGTGTCCTCAATGATCTACGTAACGGATATTAAAATAATATCATATCGCACGGCATATATGATATGACAGCAATGTATGGAAGAGATGATAAAAACCGGTTACATACCTGACGGTGTAATACTCGAAGAAGGCAACTAGTAGTTCCAGGGATCGAGTGACTGCGGCCCACATATTTCGCCCGTTCTCACGACCAAGTTCCTAACAAATCGTAAAATCAGTCCTTCCCTCGTATTACTTCGTACTCGTGTGACTCGAGTCTAGTCTCGTCTACCGGTAGTTGGGCGCCATATCGGAAAGAGCCTCGATAAGACGTTCAACAAGTTGGACGTAGACTCGACTTCTACACTGTCTACCTCTTTCCTTTTCTCTGTTCGTGCGTTTGGTCTTTATACACTTTGTATGCAGCGTTACCTCTAATGGGTGCGACTACAAATTCAGGTCAAGAGCTTTTTGGTTGTGCTATACTCTCGAGGAGTAGAGAATGGACAAATACTTTGTACGAGAGCGCAGAAACGTTTCTAAAATAAATCGCCTCGTTAACTATGTTCTCGATATTCCCATCGCCCTTTTTTTTCGCTTTCTCAATCCAGAGAGAGAGAGAGAGAGAGAGATTTATACACGTGTGCAGGTTTTAAATGAGAAATCCTCGTATTGCTGTTTCGTTTCTTTCTATTTTTGACTTTAATTACTGGATAAATTGACGAGCAGGATGAAAAAAAGGATTCCGATACTGCCCGTCGGATGATGCGCAATCACGAGATAAACATGTCGTGTGTTATGTGTATAATTGATACGTATTAAGGTATTGATTTTTCCTTCCATCGCTCTCTGCTGTGTAATAAATGTTTTATCGTGATTGCGCTTTTCGGGATGTCACAAACCATGTAACCCAGCTCAATACATTACATTGTTGGATTATACAAAAATACCTGCTTTAAGTTTTATTAACGAATTCTTCAATTAAAATCAAAATTCAAATTAAAATCGAACAATTTAAAATCTGGTTATATTTGTTAAATATATATAATCAAACTACAGGTGTTGTGCTTCACAAAATAACGTATAACATTGAAGTGTCAATTTTGATCATCAATTGAATTTCAGCTTCGTACAAGTCTGATGGTATTAAAAATTTAGTCGATGATCTGCAGGATCCGCATCCAATTTGAGATTACTTCGGTACAAGCATCAAAATTAATCAATTTGTCGAATGTTGTCTAAGGGCAAAAATAGAGCTTCAGAAATCAAATACAGAAATTTGGGTTTTCAAAAAGAAAAATGTTTTTAAATTGAATAGTAACAAAAATATGAAAAGCAGCTATAATTTTTTCAATATTTGTAATCGAAAACTAGAAAATGATCTTTTCTCAAACGATTGAAATTTCATTACAACAAGAAAATAATTCAGTTCTTTTAATGCGATGCTTTCAGAACTAATTGTAGAATTTAGTCAAACCCAACTTTGAAGAAAATAATTTATTCTTTTATTTTAAACTTTCTTAATTGTGGAATATTTGTGGTAAAAGTATGGCAGAATTTAAATGTACAATATAAATTGAATCCTTTCGATAAAATCGAACAACTTATTCATTCTCGCGCAGTTAATTCGACACAATGACGAAAAGCTGAACTTAAAGTACCCAAACGAAACGTTTTAATTAGCCTTATCCATTAAACGTAGCTCTCGCAAAAGAGCCTATTATTCCGACAAAAAAAAACGAGAGAAACGTCAGAGCCAGGTATAAATTCGCTGAAACTTGCAACCTCTCTGGCCATCGGAATAATTCGATGGTTTAAGGGGTAATTATCAAAAATCAACTACCGGGACAAACGAGGCCAAATTCCGGGGCTCCGGACCGCTTCCAAAATTAGCCGATAAACATTATTTTCCAGTCATTGAAACAAAACAAGAGGGATCGAGGGCAAGCAGGGGGGCAATCATCGGTTACCGCGTAAAACGAATCATGGCGAGCTAAAATCTGATTTGGCTTCAGTTGAGGGAGAGAGAGAGAAAGAGAGAGAGAGAGAATGGACGGAAATTAGAGATATATAGGCGGTCCGGTCACACCGAGCGACTGGATCACAATTAAAGAGGAAGCGAGCGAGTAGTACCTTCCCACTGGTGGATGGGGAATAATAAAGGAGGAGCGGATTTGAATGAAAAGAAATGGAGATGCTTTAATTCTATAGCTTTCGACTTTGCTGCGCGAGGCAGGGTATGAGGTTCACTTTGCTGTACCTATTCGAGTGATTACTGTCGGTGTTAATCGCGTCATTGAGGCTAATTTGGGCCATTACAATTGTGAAAAATAGAGGGATCAGAATAGGAAGATGGAAATTGGGCTCACGGTGAAATGTTTCTACTTTTAAAGAGTATTTTAATTGAGTTCAACAGCTAGAGACGATAAAAGCAACAATAGTACAATATCGAAGGAAGCAAAAGGCCATCGATTTTCGTGGATTTCATCAAACCCATTACTTATTCCGTGATCTCGCTGGACAGTTGATTCTGCACCGGATTTCATTGGTTCCACGGAATCAAAAAAATTGATTAAATTTCTTGATATAAGATCACGGGAGAAAAAGCGGCTTAAAATATTGTAGCTGCATGAATATACAACGCTGACTGGAGAGTCGGGAATCGATTGGCGCTCCACATACCTCCCAAAAAAAATGCGCAGTTCTGTTTTATTCACGACAAGGGGATTTACCTGTGCTTCGCGATTGATAATTAACTCTAGACTTTTACGTGCCACTGGTTTTACAAGTCGCTCGAAACGAAATATTCGAAACACGGAATCCTTTCCAAAAAAATAACTCCAGCACATCCAAAGTTCAATCCTTCGTCTATCCAAAAAAACCTCCGCATAACAACGGTGCGTAACTATGGCTTTTTTCGCTCTAAAAGGAATTCTCAACTAATGAAAGCACGCGGCGAGAACATCATGTAATCCCTTTGAGAAGAAAAAAGTTCTGCTCTTTCGTATATCGAGATACACGGGAAAACGTGAATAAACATACACGCAAAATTTCAAATCTAACGATCGAACCCTTACTATAGGTAATAACAACCAAAAAAAAAATGACAATAACATAGAGTGAAAAATAAAGCTTTGTACACAGGAAGCTGCACACGCTCGAGTAACGAAGAGCAACAGGGAGATGAGGAGGAGTGTAGAGGGGGAGCGGAGGTGGTTGAAAAGGGTCGCTCGATTGGCCTCGCGCCGAAAAGCCCAGTGCAGAGCCCTGCTCGGAAATTTCTCCAGGGGCTTTTGTCGGTTCACCTATATATGTATTCCGGACGCTTAAAACAGTTGGCGCGCGTCTGCACGACGTTTGTATAAATGTGTCAGAATTGGTCTCCTGTGTGTGTGTCGCGCGCGTATTACGTAATTAGAGAACGCGAGAGACACTAGATCACACTGTTTCGTGTGGGCTGCTGGACGACATATGAGTGTCATATAGGAAATCAATTTGCGGTCGAGGAAGGTTTAATATTGGAAAAAAATTTTGTATCTTCTCTTTGAGATTGGCTGTGAATGTATTGCTGTGGCGGTGATGAAAGAAGCAGTTGATAAATTCGTGGTATTAATAGGTGCTCGATTTTCTGCGCTTTCGCGGATCACTGATTGGATTTGCTGAGTTTACGATATCTGGGACGAAGTTCCTTTGAAATTTTGATAGATTAAGGGAAGGCAACAAAACTTTGTAAATGTGCAATTTTGTTAATGATTCGACTTGTTTCAGGTTCTCTACGTATTATTTTAGTTGCTGGTGTAAAAGTAGCTTATTTTTTAATTTTGTTAATGAAGTTTTGCGGGGCTGTAAAACATTGCGAAAACTCGAAATTACAAACGTTTGTAGCAGTTTTTATAGTTGCTGACACAACATGGTACGTACGAAACAAATGTCATTTTTTACATTGCGAATGGTTTTATTCCCCTTGTATATAACTCCCTATAAATGTAGAAAATTTTTCAGCGTGCAAATTGACAGTATAGAGAATAAATGTTCCACAGAGTTTCATATTCTCAAAACATTTTATTTGAATAAAAGCATCTAGTTTAGGAAACGATAATTGCAATATGTTTTTAGTACAATATAATTACGATAAATTCCTATTTTGATTAATACAACCGAATATATACAGGCGACTGCGTCATGATGACGGAACAATTCTTGCATTATGAGCACGTGTAACTTAGAATAATGTATAATTATACATCTACGAACTGGAGAAATTGTTGTTTAGGTCTGAATAATAAAACCAAAGTTACACACAAACTCTGAACTCCATCTCTTTGCCTCGCGAACATTCGTTACAGCGTTATACCTACGCAAAACTGTAAGTTCCAGCATACCAAGATAATTACAGTTATACGGGACAAAAGTATATGTTTCGCAAAATTTCAGAGAAAATTGTTACATTTTAACTAATACGATTAACTAATTATTCAATCAACTTCATTATATCGCAATTAAAATTATGTAAGAAATTCAAGGGTCGAAAGGAAGTGAATTTTGAACGTAATTAAAAAAATTAAATAATATGTTAACTATAAATTTAATTTTAACTATCATTTAAATTGTTTGAATTGAAATCCCCATTAAATTATGGATGCATCAACTTTAAGGGAATATTCTTAGCTCGAGCATCAGCGAGCTACTTATTAAGAACATTTAATATTCTTAAAATCTGCAAAACACATTCATCAAATTTTTTAATTAAATTTTCAAAGATCCATTATGTTCAAAAAAATTTTTTTAATAAAGTCTTTCTCGAAAATGGCCTTTGCGATAAAGTCAGCTTACAGACAATGAAAACGATGTTCGGAAAAATTTCTTGAGCCTGCTTATAACCCCAGTACCTATACAAATGCGATGTATTTCAATTTCAATGAAATCACTCTTATGTTTTATCCTCATAAAAAAGTTTACTTCAATACGCGATGCAGTATGCACGTTATGTGCGTACTAACGGACATGACACTTTTTCTACGGGACGAAGATCCGCGCAGGTACACTGTCAGATCTGTGTTTGTTCGAATTGAATTTAAATTTAAATCAAATCGAATTTTAAATGCGAATTTGTTTGGTAAAAATTTAATATTCCCACAATAGTTCGATTTAAATTTGAAATTTTCGTTGTATTTGCACTCACTTATGCATGGGTGATCGCCTTTTTCTTCCCCTTTTTTACCCGATAGATGCAAATGCATTTTTTAGGCCACACACTTCCACGACTACGAATCGAACAGAATAGCTTCTCTTGCCTCGTCTTTCTTTCGGCGTCTACCTCGTTGAGGAACTATTCAAGACAGTCGATTTTTATTCTCGCAGTTTGTAAATTAAGGCACTTTTAGCTTTTTCGGAAGCTGCATAATTTAATGCCGAATGAAAATGTGATATATTTCGATAGTTAAAACTTGAAAAATTATTAATGAAAAATTCTGAAGGAATTCCTGATTTCTTCGTGGCGTTAAGGCTATAAAGCTGCAAAGTCAGTTTTACTTGTTTTTTCCCGCAGTTTGCACGCGCCCATCAAAAACTTAAAAAAGTAATAATTTTCCCGGGACGTATACTAAAATTCTTAAATAGAACATACTTTTTAAACTACCTTTGGGAAGAAAAAAGTATGTAGTGCGCTAATCGTTAATGCACTAAAAAAAAAGTTTTTAGATCCTGATATCTGTATCATAATAAAAAAAAATGATTTTCAAAGTATCTCACTTGAGATCAAATAAAACTATATACTTAAATCGATTTGAATTTCATACGATGGCCAAACTCATATAACAAAATCGTTCTATCGAGTTTCTATATTAAAAATCCGCGCGTACACAAAATGACAATTAAAATCGCTAGCTACTATAAACGCAAAACTGGCAAATTCAAATTCATCGGTCGATCCAACCTTTTCAATTCTCCTCGCTCTCTAATCCGGAATAACTCGGCGTCTCTACTTCCCTGAAAAGCACCAAACATAACGACCATTCCATCCGCTGCATTTCCGCCACATTCACTACGGCCTATCGGCAAACACTCCTGAAAGTACCGCCTGATTGCGCGGCTGCTGCTTAATAAGCGCCGCTATAAGAACGCGAGAGCGATGGCAAAAGTTTCGCTCCGAGCGGCAATTCACGCACACTAGCCATACGACACATTGTGATGGAAAATCATTCAAATCGCGTATTGGTTTTCTCTGCAAGGCTGCAGCGTCGACATTAATGCACACAAATGCAGACACAGACGCGCGTATGTGCGAAAGCATATTATGTAGTCGGGACGTCATGCGCGCGTGGCTTTCGCCCGTTACCCGCCGCGATGGATGTGTTAATTTGAAACATATTTCTCGCCTCGATGGATCAACCCTTTCTTGGGTGCGAGCAGCGCCTGCGCCGCACCGCCCCGTATTCGGTTAATTAAAGCGAAATTGCATTAAAAGCGTGTAATTACAAAGTCGGTGGTGGGGAGCTCGTTAACGGCTTACGCATTTTCGTTTCGTGAAATGTAAGGGATGGTAATTCCCTTTTTCTCCATGTAGCCTTCCATCCCCCGTTTTTTCGTTTTTTTTTTGCCACATGGTAATTTGATCGATGGCTACGAGGGTAGAGCATTGCCGGTTGTAAAAAATTGGAGTATTACCGCGCTAATGCAATTTTATGTACCTTCTTTTGAGTTTTACATATATTTAACGATTTTGACCGAGAGCAAACTGAAATAAAAGGATGCGATGCATTTGATGTTAAAAATATACGGATTTAGTTAGTTTATGTTAATAATATTTTTGGGAAAGATATAAAATAGAAAATTGTGGGTAAGATTTTGGAATCAACTTCTATATGCTACAAATAGACTTAAACATAAATATTATTGTTTAAATGTTTTGCTGCTGTAGAAAAGACACTCTTTTAGATTGGTTTGCAAAAAAAGACTCATTGTTTTTTCATTAGATCGAAGAAAGTTTCTTGTTTCATTTTACATCTGGATGCAAATATCGACTTTTTCTTTTATCAGTGGCTGAATATTCAAACTGACAACAGTTGAATACTTCAGATACAAGTTTAGCATATTATTTACGTTATTGAAAAAGTGTTAAACTGTTGATATAGAACTTGCATCGCAAAAACAATTGCATGGTTAAAGCTCGCAATAGTGAAGTATTCATTTTCAATAATAAAAAAATACAGATGGAATTTAATATTCGTAATAGTGCGAAATTTATTATTGGAACCGAAATTCAAAATAGAAATTCACTCCATCGATCGATCGGTATTAATATTTCAGTTCCCACGAACGCACCATCAATTTCGTTCATTATGATTTCAGACAGTTGCAAGGCCGAGCAACCCATTCTTATTAAGCAATCACTCCCGCCAAAAAAGAAAAAAAAAACTCCTAACCATCCATCGCGATCGCCACCCATCATCGTTTCAATCACTCTCCCCTAGCCTGAAGTAAAATCTGCAAAAAAGCCAGTTTTCAAAGCTGCTGAGTTGTGAATCCGCCCCGGGAAAAAAGACGCGCGTGAAATCCCTTTCTCCGCGGATAGAAGAAAAAAAAAGAAAGACTGCCATAAGCACATTACGTCCGCGGAAAACTTTGCGCCTCAATCCCCCCCCAACGTATACAATACAAATACCAATCGCGTGTCCATCAACGACTCATCATAAATACCGTACTGGCAGGGCGCGTGATCAAAATGTAGCCAAAGGCGGAGAGTGCCGAAAAAGCCAGCGAAGAGAGGATCTCAAAGCATCGCTCGAGAGCTGCAACGTCTCTTAAAATATTGAAGAGACTTACGCTGCAGCAGATGCGCTCGCACTGGGCGCATTATGCCAACGCAAGAGAGAAGATGGAAAGCGAATAGACGAAGGTAGAGCTGCCGTGGAAAGTGTGTGTGTGTGTGTGTGTGTGTGTGTGTGTGTGTAGGATGGAGGTACAGAGTGAAGCTGCGAACAAAGGCGCTCCGAGAGAGAAGCTTTCACTGAGAAATATGCTACTCTGGAAGGGAATACCGATTTCTTTCTTTCTTATCTTTAATTTCTTTTTCTCGCTTGTTTGGGCGATTAGATTTTTTTTTTTTTTTTTCTTTTTTTTTTTCTAGTAAAGTGGTTGATGTGATAGCACGAAGTGGCGCGATGCGATTAGAGTTGGTTAGAGGAAATCTGCTCCATTAAGGTTGAATCTAAAACGTATTTGAGCGAATTGTTACGTAAATGTGGCTGGATTGCGTTAGGAATAGTACATTTTGACACGGGGGCGGAAGAGGATTATTTCACTCACGAGACGTTTTTCGGCCGAGCGAAGCGAGGTCGAAAATTCGAGTGAGGGAAAAATCCTCTTACGCCCTAGTCTCGAATCGTATTTTTCATCACGAGAGCCGTAAAGTCGCATCAAACATGCGATTTTGTGGTTAGAGTGACGAAAAGTATATTTAAATTTAGCTGAAAGTATACAAGTAAATAGTGGTAATGATGCATCTGTTAAAAGGACTAGATCGACCTATTAGAATATTTAATAGGATGCATTACTATAGAATTTATTCCCGATTTCACAAGCTTCTTGTTACCCAACGAGGCAAATTGAGAAACGAAATAACGTGTAAATTGTGCACACCTGAGGTAAAGCATGGCAATCCTCTCCAACTGAATAGTTCAGTAGTGCATAGGGTTAAAGCTCTACTTTCAGTTTGAAAATTAAAGATTAGATTGCGAACAGTTATATAGCTGAAGTTAAATAGTACGAAAAGTCTATACTCGTTCAAAAAACTGTCAACGCGTGGAATGAAAAAAAAAAGTTTTTCGATTAAGGTTTCATTTGCAACGTACTCGTAAGTAAAAATACCTGAAATACACCTTGGTAATCATGCTTTCGAATAATGTTGAAAAATATGTTAAAAAGATTGATCATAAAAGCTCTGCAACTCATATTTGTTTTTTAGTTGCAAAAAAAATATTTTAATTTAACCGGTTGTATAATATATTTCTATTTCTTGATACATTTTATTAAAATGAATCGGTTCAGTTAACGTAGTTTTTGCCCTGCTGTATTGGTCAAAACAAAACTTTATAATAAATAACTAAAAATATAAGAGTTTTTCTGTATTAAAAATCAAAATATTAGAAAAGATGAATTTTAGTAGTAATGTCTTCTTATGCAATCTATCAAATGCTTCTGTAATCTAAGTATTCCTCAATATACTTGAATATACCAAAAAAAGGTGAGATGGTCACATCGGTCGAGCTTCTCGTAGTCATCGAGAAAAATGATTAAACGATGACATATAGAATGATGTTATTCCGTAACTAGGTGGTTAAAAATTCCAATAAAAATTCAGGCGTTTTATTATAGTTTACGCTTGTTCCATCATAAATTTCAAGTATTTATCAATACTCGTTCTCTTACCACAACCGAAGAGAGACATTTTTCACGTGCCGTCACCATTACTCCAATGGTAGAGTTTAATAAATTTGAAAATTTTAACTGACAATATTACAGAAACGAGGTGGTCAATCAATCTAGAATTTTGCATACATACTCGTTACTACCTATATTAATTTTGTACTAAATTTCATACAATTTACAATTCCTTGATTTAGGAAAGAGCTACCTTAACCAACCAAGTGTTTTGTTCGACGGCTTGAGTTTTTATTTAACATACGCATCGCGTTGAAGTGAACAACCAGATGTCGATTCACAAATATCTCCATATTCAAAAACACTCATATTAAGTTATTCTTTTTCAAAGCAATGAGCACTAGTGGCAGTTTAGTGCAATAACGGATGGAATTTCAAACAGTTTCTGTACAAGTAAGTCAGCATTATATAGACAAATAACTCTTGTAATTACGCCATAAAACTTTTCTGCATTTAACTGTGACACGTTAGTGCTATAGTTTCGCAGGTAATCAAGTACAACAACGTTTCCGAGATTTACTGTTACGAACGCAATTATGTGTTACAACGGGATTTCGAATAATTAATTACTGGGACGCTCCATTACTAACTGCGTAATCATCTGCCAGTTATAACATTATTTTTTTTTTGGCAGATAGTGTACATCATACCGACGATTTATTAGTATCATACATCTGAATTATAGGATAACAAAAAAATGAATATTAACTGGATAAAAATGAGCTCTACTCACTGAACCTTAGAGCGTTTGATTAATTATCTGCTTCTACAACCTATAGCCGACAGATTAAGCGAAAGCTTGAAAGGGAAAGAAAAAGGGAATTCCAATCGGGAGGTTAAAAATTTTGCAATATCTAGATTAAACATAATAAAAAACGAAAAAGTTTCATTAGTTAGGCAATCTTCCTATTTGGTTTTCTATTTAAATACAACAAAATTGCTCTAGATATTCTACAACAGTTTTGTGTTCTTAGTTTAAGCACATTTCGAATTTCAATGAAATAATAAGTGGTTAATTAATTGTTCAATATTTTAGCATGTTAAATATTTAAATAGCATGCATCACTACTAACTTGTGAAGTACTTGAGATAAAAATTGCTTCAAAACTTTCGCTTAATACACCTAATTTTAAAATCAAATCAACTGAATCAATCCAGTTGAATACATTTGATGTCCGCAGAGAAATCAGAATCACCCAAAGATTCGCTACCACAAAAACAATCATCCAAAAAACTTGATCAAACTCCCGCAAACTCTCCCACTTGACCAAGAGAAAGAAGACCGGGCGAAATCCCGCAATTGCCATAATCCGTCAAGCAATTCTCCTGAATATATAGCATCGAAAATACCCTCAGCACAAATGAGGCTCATCTCTTCCCAACAATCTCAAAGTCCCGTCCAAACGGTATAGAGAAGCAGCGGCTGCGACGGCGGCGCTGGCACCGGCAGTAGCACAGCTCCCTGTATATAGCGCATATTCATCCGACTCTAGCTCCGCACACCTTCGGGGCCTGGGAAATAGCGTATACAACAAAAAGCTTATATATATACCAGAGAAAGAGAGAGAGAGAGAGAGAGA